>CAEGAG010018822.1:0-23956 GCA_903067065.1 Brachyrhaphis terrabensis | reverse complement strand
AACCCAGCAGGACACTGGAACTGCTGCAGGGCTGACCCTGCAGCAGTTCCACAGGGAAGAGCCTGAGCTCTTCCCTGTGGATAGGATGTATAACAACAGAGGCTACTATGAAATAATGATTCAGAAATGGAAATGAAATATTTATTCTATTTCACTCAGGTATGTTGAAATCTAGAGTCAGGTAGGTGGCAGCAGACATGTGTTGTGCCACTTAATATACAGAAGCACAAAAAGCAAGCTCACCAGTAATATAAAGCTCACCATTGGACCCTGTCTCTTACTCCCATGGGATCTTAGCACAATGCTCCTGAGGAGCACAACAAATGTTACGGTTAGACAGCGAGAAAACGCCATGGGGCGGGGGAACAGGGGGACTGGGTGAGAGTCTTTACGAAACCACAAAAAAAAGAAAAAAAAATTATATCAGACAATGATTTTTAATGTCTGATATATTACCAAATGTGAAAAGTGTGTTGTTGCTAAAATTGGCTCTGCATGATGATTTAAAAATAACATAGCTGTGCATTTTTGCTGAAATCACTATTCTAATGCCTCATGTACTTGTAGAGAATAGAAACTCTGCAAAACCTTTTGAAATCATGCTGATTCAGCAAAACTGCAGCTGCAGCTGGTCTTTGCAGTTACAACCAGAGGATCTTCTTGATGTTCCATGAGCTGCCGTTCCACTCTGAACTACTTGTACTTGTAGAACTCCCTTTAAAGCTGTTGCTCTAAACTGAAATCCAGTGTGAGTCCTGTTAATGAAACATATTAAAAGTAAAGTTTAGTCTGCATTACTGTTTTTTTGTTGTTTCCCCACCAGGGAGCTTTTTGCGGGCTCTAGTGTCCCTTATATGACAGTAGGCTGACAGGAAGGGGGTAAGGAGAGGGGGGAAGACATGCGGCAAATATCGTCGGGTCCCAAGCTTTCACTTCAAGATGTGGCGGGTTACCTCATATGATTTGTGGAGGCAGCACTTGAAACCATGTTACCCAAGGCACTATACAACAGTGATGGGGTGATTTTAAATTCATTGTATTGAAAAAAAAAAATCAGCATTGTTACCACAAATTCAAGCTGCCTCAGAAGATGTTGAACTGACGGTCGTCTCCATGCTGATTCCATGTCGCTGTTTCAGGTAAGTTATAAGGTTAGCTGTGCTTCCAGTGTATTTGACAGCAGCTTAGCACATTTTCCAAATTGTGTTTGCATTACCAAGCTGTCTGTTTCTCTTGTAAAATCCTTAGTGTTGCCAAACATTAGATTTACAGTGTGGCGGTGAACGTATCGGTTCGGCTTGCTCCGCCATGTTTGCCATTTGTTGTGTTCACGGACGTGTACCAACCCACACAGCTTCTTCTTCTTGTGTTGTTGTTATGCAGTTGGCGGACCAACTAAAGCCCACACTGTTTTGCAGTCTACACAAAATGATGTATGATCAATAATTTATTAGATTTTTTTCATTTATACTTGCAAACCTCTCTGCTCGCTTGCGAATCATTTTGTGCTCGTGCTTGGAACAAAAAAGTACCGTCGCCTGGCAACCTCTCAGTGAATAGCATGAAAGTGTTACATTGGGTCTGTTTGCTTCACTCTAGTGTAGTGGATGTGCAAGTGGCGATTTGATCCAAGCAGAGACAAGTTTTGAGTGAAAAGAGAAAAGTTTGAGAAAACAGTGAATTTTTGAAAGAGAGCAGAAATTTTGAGTACAACCGTTCCAAGTTTTGAGAAAAAAGACACAAAATTCTGCTTTGAAACTGAAAAGGCAAGCAAAAGTATTAAAGGTTTTGAGAACAAAAGACATGAAATCCTGCTTTCAGACTGAAAATGTGTGCTCTTGAAATATGGCAGAAAGATTCCACCATAAACCAAGACTTAAAGGTGTACAACACATGTCATAGGACATTTGGAGGTGGGGCTCAAAGCCCCCACCCTTTTAGGAGATGTTACTCTGCTACATGCTGCACAAGAATAAGAATTATGTTATCTGTTAATAGTGAATTTATTTAACTGTTTTGTACTACAACATGTTCTTATCAAAAGGAAATGTTTTTATCCATTGTACTGGGTCGCTGACCTGGAAAGAATGTGTTCTTGTGATTTAGTAAATGATCCTGGCCTGAAAAGTCAGGAAGGAATTCAGATTGGAAATATATGGAGAAACATTTGCAAAAACCAATTAAACAGTCAACTCTTGAAACATTTCAGCTTTGGATGATTCCAGGAAACCTTCATTGGACTCTAAAATGAAACAAGCCAAGAAACCTTTGTCTATAAAGAACTGAGGACTGGTTGAGAACTCCACATACATATATGGCCGACAGGCTCTAGTATAAATACACTGTTCTTTATAAGTTGTGTGAACTTGTGCAAAATGCAGGTGTGCTAAGAACCCTCCAATGCTAGCCCGAAGAAAACAGACATAAACTGACTCTGGTGTGGCGATTTGTTTTTGTTATTTGCCGCTGTTTCACTCCCCAACAATGCCTTACAGGTTCTACAAAACCTTTGGCTCAAATTGGGCTTTGGCTCAATTCCAAAATCACTTTGGAATTGAGCTGAGCGAGGCCAAATGGAGTGGAGCACAGTAGAACAGAGCAGCCAAAGTAGAGCCAGTGGAAAAGATGCAATAGATAGTTAAGAGAAGATCCCACTGACTATAACTTGTTCAGGTCTTATCATTTTAATTATAAAAGCATCAATAAGACTTTGCTACAGAGCTCATATTGATTGCTGGAATATTATCTCTGTGTTGCTATCTGTAGAAATAGGACATGTCTGTTAGTCACACAAACAAGTACAAATTGTTAGCAATATGTTTTGTTCTTCCAAAAATATCCACTGCCATTAAAACGCGCACTAAGCATGATTTAGTAGAGATAGCATTTACCTTTGTTCGTCTTGCAAGCAGGTCACAACAAACTTGTTTAGTTATAGAAGCATATTTACATATGTATCTTCCTCTGTCTGAAAGGTTTTAATCCACATGGATTCATGATAGTGTAAATGCTCTGTGAGCATAATAATCAATCTATCATTGCTAAGGAACTTGGGCACCAGCTTTTGGACAAGCGGTTTAGACAATAGAGGGATGAATGTTAATTATCTGGTGCCTTGTGTTCCTACTTGTGTTACAACTAAAAAAATCAAGCATATTAATTCAGAAGATGTGACAGAGTATTTCAAATCTCACTGAGATCTTAGTATGAGAGCGATGACTGTGACAGTGACTACAGTCACAGTCATGACGCAGGGCTGAAAGGAAGCAGAATAACTTTTTGTTAGTAGAGGAGATGAAAGGAAACGGAAAATGTGTTGAAAGGAAAGTGGGATTAGAGCCGACACAAAGAGAGGGATGGAGAGATTATATAAAAAGCTGATTGGAGTATATGAGGTAATGCATTATGACAAGTCAACAAAAGTAAGAGAAGCACATGTCAGGTTATTCATTAGTTAGAGTGATATTGAAACATACTTGAAAGACTCAGATGCTATCAGCCGTTAAAATACACCAGAAGTGAAGCAGCTTCTGTTTTTGTCCATTAACTCTGGCTTTTATGGTTTACAGTGGTCTGTTAAAGCTGGATGTTTGTGTTCTTTGCACAAAAGCAGACAGAAGAAGGGAGAACGCACCCTGCTTGTTAGTTTGATGTCAAGAGATGTCTTAGTAGTGTAAAAATATCCATGTAATGGATTGAGGTACAGGTGAGGGTAAAGGATGTTGTCCATTGTAAGGTAAAGTTGTGTGAATTTATCAACAAACCCAATTTCTTGACAACAGGTCTAGTCCATAAGGCATAGCACATCTTAAGAAAAACAGGTTTTTGTAGCAAATCGTAACAGGCACTGGTAGCAGCATGAACTAAAACTGTTCCTGTCAGAAATTGCTGCAGTTCACATGGCTGAGAGAAACAATGGGACCAAGTTCTGCATTGACATTTTACATTTAATGTCTAATTTATATGCTTTTCATATAATTTAGACATTGATTTAGAGATAATAAAATACTATATTGCTTCTGTAAAAAATAGCCCTCTTACTATCAATTCTTAAACTACAAATTAGTCAAATTATTGATTTAGTATAAAACACACAATAATTTTTGCAGCTTTTACACTATGCACAATGCAAAGGTAACATCCATTTCCCACTGAATTGACTCCCACAGACTTCTTGTTTGGGGCACACTGACCGGTTGTGCCAACCTCAGATGTGAAGCATATTGGCTAAATAAAAAAAAATTAAAAAAAAGCCACCCTGTTATTCCCTGAGTGCAGACAATAATACAGTAAACCTTTCTGTTACTGATTAATACTCAGCAGTAAAGTAATTTGGTCATTTAGAAACTATCTGAAAGCATCTGTACTATTTATAATGATTTCTATGTTATTTTGCAACTCCGGGTTATTAAACTTAGCCATCCTCAAAGATTTTTTATTTTTATTTTTTACTGACAATAGACAAAAGATCATGTGGCTCTCTAAATTATGAATATGAATGCTTCTTTATGATAAATTGTATGATGTTCATCCACGCTAATTAATTTCTTATTCAGTTATTTATCCTCCTCTAATTTCATCAAGGTATACTCTTTCAGTTCAGTGATCCATCAGCTTCCTAAGCTCTCAATAGAATCAACAGATGGAATCTGCTCTTGAGATCAGGACAGTTTGTGAGCTCAACCTACTTTGTTCTAATTAAATTGAAATGTCTACAAAATGAAAGGGCCTGTCAAACTGTCAGACTTTAAATCAATCTTTTTTTCATTATGATATTGGATTTTTTTTCTCTTTTCATTTAAAGATGTCATGTATTTATCTGAAGATGGTCCCAGTACAGTCAATACAGCTTACCCAGTTATTAACCAAAATGTGAGGGTTTTCTTTTCTTACTTATTGGATCTGACTCTGTAATGAGATGACATAGGATGTAACCAACAGTGATGAGTTTTACTTCTGTTGACAAACAGTTATTGTTATTGTTAATCAAATGTGATAATATGAGACATTAATGTGCTGCAGTAAAACCACCACTAACCTCATAAAAAATATATTAATAAATATTTTTTATAGTTTTTCAGTTTTTATAGTTTTCACATTTCTAGACTTCTAGAATAAAACTGGGTTATCATAAACGCTTTGTTGCTCATTTTCAAATTTGAGGGTGATGAGAAGAGCTGCGGTGTAACTATGGAGGAAGTTTGTGAGTCACAGCATGTCAAGGTATGGTAAAACATTGTTAAAGTTCAATTAAGATCTGTGAGTAGCAGTGCTTCCATAATAAAATATTAATGCAATATTTGCTTTGTGAGTTTTGATGGTGTCAAAGGACATCAAAGGTCTGAAGAAATGTTGTCTTTCTGGAAGTAGAGAAAACATTGGATGCCAATAGAGGAAATTGAGATACTGCATGAGGAAGTCAGGTGTGCTAGAGCTGTTTAAGGTTATTCTGGACATGGATATTGACAGTGAGTCAGTGGTGAGGTGTGCGGTAGGCATGAAGAATGAGTTTCAGTTGGTGTAAAGTTCAAATATCCGCCTTGTGACTATTCCTGTTTGTAGTAAGTTGAGGTACCCATAGACCAAGGTGTTCACATATGACCTGTAGTGTGATCAATAAGCAGATGGAACATAGCCTCAAGAGGTATAATGCTTTGGAGAGATGAGTAATGGAAGCTAATAAAAAACTGAAGACGTGTGTGGATGACAAGAGTTAGATTTTGTGGCCTTCAGTATTCAACTTTTCTGACCCAGACTACCTTGCAGACATGAATGTTTACAATGCTTTTACACTGCCTGTAAAAACACAATATATGTTTTTCTTTCTTTCTTGCTGAAAAGCTGGAATAAAACCACTCTGGACATCTGCTGTCTCCAGTGAGAGATATTCCTTCCTGTGACCGAGGGTTTCTATCAAATATTGATGCAGGCTGTCCAAAGATAGCCTTATATGATATTAAAGCGCCATGGTTGTTCAGCCAAAGCGAAAAGTGATGCTTATCAGTTCAGAGAGGAACAGCAGATGTGTCTTTTTCTTTTTTTCTGAGGTTTGAACAAATTACTGTGCACAACAGCATGAAGCCTAATGGGGATAAAGGTGAGATGACCCTACTTATTTCAGCTTCCAAATATACATTCCTTTGAGAACACGCTGATGATACAAAAAAGCTTCTGAAAGTAAACAGCTTTACACATTTTTTTCAATATTTAACTTTCAGTCAAAATTTTATATATTAGATTTTGTAATCCAAAGCTGAGTGACAGTGAGATCACAGAGTATGGCTGTAATCAGGAGCTCATCAGAGAGCGGTCATAAAAATGAACCTTAATAATTTACAGACAAGTTCATTCAGAGTTCTCCAGTCCACAACAAAGTGCTGAACTGTGTGTAACAGAACAAACACAAGTGGAAGATGTTTCTGTTGATAACTGAGGAATCACTCTGTTTTTCACCACAATATTTCACTGTCATTGACACCTTTAATTTAAGAGATGTTACTAATCCTAATAACATAGCTTCTCCTCCAGGAGCAGCAGAAGGATTTACAATATGCCTCTTTTCCTTTGTGACTAACAGAAATGGTCTGAGAGTGATCATTGTTCCTTGTTTTTCTGACTGAATGAACTGATCGTAAACAAATGTGGTGGATACATATACAGCCTCTAGCCAGACAGCTTACAGCTCAGCGCTGCCTCTGTCCTACAAATGGGTATCCTGTTGGGCAAGTCATATGTTGTAAACTGGAGAATTTATAAATAAACTGGAGTGAATTAAATATAAATTTAAAATCTCCCTGAGTTGCTTGCCTTGAGTCATTCACATCTTTTTAATCATCTAACTACAGTCATTGGCCAAATGGAATGCAGTCACAGAGGGGCATTTTGTGTCATTTATCCAGCCCCAAACCCAGATAAATGAAAGGGCCTCTGGCGTAAAACATTTACAAAATCCAGGATACCCATTGAAGCCTGGGTTAACAAAGGCTGCCATTGCTGCTGGTTACCAACAGGGTAACAGTAGAAATTGAGCTGCTGCTAGTGAGAGCAGTTATAAGTGTCCTAAAGAGGGGGCGAGTGAAAACTGTGGGAGTTTCTTGAAGACACACAGGCCAATTTCAAGGCGTCTGTTTAAAACAGTTCCACACATTACCTACAAATAACCTCCACAAAAAAACACCTATAAAAAGTGTTGACACATATATCACTCTCAGACCAATATGTTTTTTTATACAAAAAACATATTGTGATATATCTCGTTACTGCCACCCATCACAATACATATTGTAATATGAATTTTAAGCCACATTGCACATCCCTTATATGAAGTCAAATTTCTTTTAAGTTTTCTTATAACAACTGAAGGTGACAGTTTCTTGACCGTGGTATAAAATGGCACAATGTGACTGCAAAAGCCATAATGCACCCTTCTGTCTCCTTTAACAACATTTCAAGAAACGCTTCTATTGTTTCTTAAAAAACAATAAAAAAAAAAAAAACGGCCATAGCTCTGGTGTATGGTTACTGTAGTCTTATTATTGTTCTATAAATGTATCCGTACTTACATGTAAGTTCAGATCTCGTACGACTCCTCTAACCATGTTTTAAATGAATGGAGATGATGTCATCACTGTTGGATAATTATACTGTGACTCAGGAGGATTCCTTAAAATGTTTAAAGCGGTACCATTCAAGTCTCTGACTAGCTAAAAGTGGTACTTACTAAGAATGATTCATCTGCATGTGTGATCATTTTCCATCTGCTCAGTTCTGCTAGGTTCATCATGTTTTGTCATTGTTGGTGCTGACAAGATCCTGGTGCTTCACAGACGATGAATCATAGAGAGAGGAAGGTGAGGAGTGTGTGTGTGTGGGGGGGGGTGCGCGGGCTGGGGTGTGCGCGTCCGTGTGCGTGTGTGTGTGGGAGGATTACTGACTGTGAGAAAGATACCAGAAGGGTCACCCAACAACACCCTCAGGAGTTTTGATCTAAAGATAACCAATTTGACATCATTTAGGAGGCACACATTCATTCAGGTGTAACACAAACACACACACACACACCCCCCCCATACATAAAATAACACTCGCCCTGTAAGCCATTTGGGTATTGAAGCATACAGTCCTTTGATATAAGAACTGGGTATAAAAATTTCCTCTCACACACATGCACTCTAACAAAAGGTAACACCATGGTATTGATAAGAGCACACACACACGAGTGATAGTGGGCTGTTGCTGTTACTTCCTCCTGCACACCCCAAACAGATTTTCCCCTGCAGGCATGTGCAGTGAAGACTGAGCAGAAACCATTCATCTTCTGATTGACACTATCAAGTAAACACAAGCTCAATCCATTTAGTCTGTGGTGTCAGAATACACACAGTTTCTAACACAAAGTAGGCAGTGGCTGATGTCCAATCACAAGGCTGTCTGCTTACTTAGGTGAGTTTAAAAAACAGAATATCCGGGGCATGCTGTGGTGGCGCAGGGGGTTAGCACGCCCCACGTTTGGAGGCCTTAGTCCTCGACACGGACGTCGCGGGTTCGACTCCTGGTCCCGGTGACCTTTGCCTCATGTCTTCCTCCTTCCTGCCAGCCTACTATCGCAAAAGAAATGCAAGCCACTAGTGCCACAAAACTCTTCAGAGAAGAAAAAAAATACAACAGAATATTCAATAATTAAAAAAAAAGATTCATTTGTTTGAATCATCTAAATCTGAAATGTTTATGACATTAAGAAATGTGAAGGAAAAAATACACCTATTTTAAGGGTTATATTTTATGTTTAATTTTGGCACAATATATATGCAACACATTTCAAAAAACCAGAAAACATTCTACCACTTTGAGCAATTTTCTTCTCCCTTAACATCTATTAGACATTCTGGTATTCAGAAAATCAAGCCAGAAGGCAGGGGGTCATTTTTTCCTCTTTTTGCCTGGTAACACATCTTGAGGTGTGAAACAGCACTGGGTGCTTTTAGTGGCTTTTTTGGATTCAAAATTGAGTACACAGTGCATAGGTCAATACTGCAGCCAAACTGGCTCAGAATGTTGTTTCTGAAAAATGCATTCACAACTCTGGGAAAGATGTAAACTATGAGGCAGCAAAAGTTCAACACTCTCTACTTTACGATTCTGCCACTACATAAAAGGAGGGAAGCTTTGCGAAGGGGACGGAGCCATTCATCTGTCACTGTGCCAAGCCTTTGGAGTTGTTGCTAAGACTGTGGGAAATCATGTTCATTGTGTAGAACACGGTGTTCACTGTTTCCCAAAAACATGTGGAATGCTGATTCAAATGATCACAATGAAGCTCTGCACCGTTGATGGTTCATTTCAATATGCCTGTACATCAACACAGCATCCGAATTAGGTTAAGTGTCTTTACTTGCATTACACTGGTTAGGCCTGCAAGATTTTAGAAAATCATACCATGATGACATTGTTAAATACTGTCATATCTCAGTTTTGATAATTTCATGTTTTCCCCGCTTTACTCTTCTCTTTCATATGACATTACGATGCTTCCAGCATCTGAGGCACTATTGTGTGTATCATTGTGTGCAAACAGTCCATACCAAGCACTTGGAATACCATAGCCAGATATTGCATAACTCATAAAATATTTAAATTGCACAAACTGACCAAGTTCAAGAATATGCACACTTTTTGATTGTCTTAATTTTTAAGAAATTGGTTTGTTTTTCTAATAACAATTTATTTGAAGGAGTGTGCATAAGACTGACATGACACTGTTATAAACATGAAGGAGTTTTCATGAATGTTGTCATGAAGTGTCACTTTAATGACACTTTAATGCAACTTTTAATGCAAATTTGCATTATAAGTGTCATTATTAACCTAATGACACTTCATGACAACAGTCATAAACATTGTTGAAAACTCCTTCATATTTATGACAGTGTTATGCACACTCCTTCAGATAAAGTGTTAATGCTTTTCTATTATACTTTACAGGGAATTGTCTCATTAGAGTTTTGAAATAATTCATCATCACCTTGCTTTTTTCCATAAAACAAAGGTAGAATTTTAACAAGGCTGTGAGCACTGGATTACCTTCTGATCTATTTCTTCAGTAGCCTTCCAAAAGGAACAGAAAAAACAGATTTCCTGTATGCTTACAATACTGTAGAGAAGCATTTATAGACTTTAAGTGATCACACATTATTTAGAGAAGCCCCAGGACAACTTCTCTGCTCTTCACCTCTTGCCCCCCTCTTTACTTTCCCTCCTTCCCTTGCAGTGCACTCTCTACTCTCTCTCCCATCCATCTCTCTGTTTTCTTCCATCTGTCTCTTTTGCACCAACCTGTTCTGCCTCCTGTCCTCTCTGTCTGTAGCCTCTATTTCTGACCCTCCCTGACTCCTTCTGTCTGGCAGTCCAGACAGTAACACACTTGTGCTTTTATTAATTCATGCGAAAGTTGGCTTAACTCCGCAGGCAGGATTTTATACAGCTCAACTTTGTTCTTAAAGAAGTGCTGGTGTCATAAAACATTACGAGTGACCTATCGACTCCCCCACCTGCCGTTATTTTAATACTCTTTAAGTAAGGTGTCAGAAATGGAACTTAGTCATTTTGTTAGTATGGAGAATTTGGAGTGAAATGGTTGGTCACACTACACATAGAAATAATTATTCATTGTGTTGTTTAGATTTGTTTGTCTTATTTCTGGGTTCTCTGCAGCTATGTAGTGGAAACAGCAGAAAAGTCTCGACCTGCAAGCAGAGACACGGACCAACAGCTGCTCTTAGAATAACACTGGAACTGAACACAGTCTCCTTTGAAACCTTCAGTCCTGTCAGGATCAGCCTACAGTAGTTGGCTGATCCTGTTAAAAGTGGTTATGACTTCCCCATGCCGACCTCCATTAAAAGCTCTTATCTCAGCATTATGCACCTCTTTCAACATTTTTTTGTATTTTTGACACTTGTTCAGTTCAGTTTATTTATATAAAGCCAAGTCTCAAGAAACTTTACTACAAATGGTTATCCTAATATTAAACTTCAGTTTATTATTCAAACTGGTTAAAATGTTTTCTATCGAGATAAACCCCTTCATTAACCTGCAACATTCACTCCTCCTGAATGAACATGTAGCGACAGTGGACGGTTGTTTGCATTGTGTTGTTGACATTGCATCAATCCATCTTACTAAGCAAGCATGTGATGACAGTGGACAGAAAAACTCCACTATAACAGGAAGAAACCTCCAGCAGAACCAGAACCTGAGTGGATATCTGCCAGGACTGACTGGGGACTGAAACACT
The DNA here is from genome assembly GCA_903067065.1 of Brachyrhaphis terrabensis. Taxonomy (NCBI): domain Eukaryota; kingdom Metazoa; phylum Chordata; class Actinopteri; order Cyprinodontiformes; family Poeciliidae; genus Brachyrhaphis; species Brachyrhaphis terrabensis. The sequence goes on along the minus strand of CAEGAG010018822.1, from coordinate 12,663 downwards.
CTTCCAGGAGAACGTTCTATGTGAGAGAAAAATAAAGTTAATAGCAGAAGCATCTTGTTTGTGGCTTCATCTATGATGAAAACACAGCGAAGCAGATTCACTCTGAGCCAGTTTTCAAGTCTATGAAAGAGAGATCATACAGTTATTCACAATAAAAGCTGAGTCTTATTTGTGTGGGTGGGTGGGGGGGGGTTTGGGGAGATAGAGGTTAGGGATTTTACAACAGAGCTATGGATTCAACATGTTTGAATGACACACAACTTTTTATGAAGTACCTGATGCAGTGAGAACTCTGGTGGAGCCAGCTGGATGTTGTCTAAAAAACAACAAAAACAAAGCAAAAAAACAAACCATCAGCCTTCTAATACTTCCTGTTGTCTTCTTCTGCCAGTAGTAACATGTGGTTGTTGACGCTTGTGATATGAAAGGAAAATGTTCCGTTGCAGTTTTGCAAACTACATGTCCAAAACAAACTTGCTCATCAGAGCAAAAACAATTTATTATCAAAAAACATGATTTTGATAACATTTGATTACATTGGTTTGCTGAGGATGAGGGATTGAGACAAGTGAATAACTTTATACAATATTAATGTAACTTTTAACCAATCGACAACTTCTATATGGATGTCCATTATATGTAGCTGAAATTGGAATCTGCCTATATGACTGGACTGTATTAAATTTATTTAATTACATAACTGGAAACAAATAGGATTTGTTTCTTTTGTAAATTACCCTGAGATGACATTTGCAGTAAATTGGTATAAAAAAATTAATCATAAATTACTTAAAAAAAATCTAAGGTTGAAAATCTCTCCCCCAACATTCCAGGCCAAGCTGATAATATTACTTGTTTTGGTAAAAACATCCTGGTGGAACTAAAAGGGCTGGGATCAAAGGTTACTGTTTGGAGTAAATCTATATGAGGACCCTGAGGGTGCAGCAATGGCAGCGGGGTTATAGTGCCTTGGTAGGCTAAAGCATTAAGAGTTCCTTTCACTGGCACTGAGGCACTGACCCCAATTTCTCATTAGCAGCCCGCATCATAATACCGTCATCACCAAACTTTACACTTCACACACTGCAGTGAGGTAATTGCAGGCTACTGAATCCAGACTCATCCACTGGATTAATCACTCCAGAAACTACATTTCCAAATCTCTGGAGTTCAATGATGGTTGGCTTATCCTGCTGCATCCTAGCCTTTGGTAATAGAAGTCTTGTATGTAGCTGCTTGGGCACAGAAGCTCTTTCCATGAAGCTCTCTGACTTCTGTTTATGAGTTTATCTGTTGGTGACCTCTACACTCTCTGTGACCCTGCTCTCTGACCCTTACTTGCCTCTTTATGCCTGCGTTACTTTTGTTTCTAATGGGTTAGGGTTTAAGTTCTACATGTTAGATCACCACAAGTAGTTGATTGTCCACAATGTATAGATGCTGGATTTGATCCACCTGACTGTGAGATCCCTGAATTCAGTGATTTGAAGGGATAACACAGTCTTTATTACAGCAGTTATATTTTGTCTGTCATCAGAACTCATTTGTGGTCAACCAGCGGAAGGTCAGCAGTTTTCATCCACAGCTTCTCTTTACGCAGCACACTGAGTTGTGGTATGTGCACCCCGTCATGTGTTAGCCAAGCATAGAATGGTCATATCCTCTGAATGTGGTTGATGTGTTCAAGAATGCAAAGTAGACAAGATCTCTCACTTTAAGTGCTTTATTGATTTTACTTTGTGATTCATTGCATGCAACTGGAAACATTTTAGCTAAATTACACGTCACACACTGTACTGGTCATCACACAAACAACAAAAATCTGGAACTCAGTTTCTTGCTTCTGCTTTCAGAAGTTGTTACTTTATCAACTCCTATCTTCTGATCGAACATCAAATTGTTACATTTCTACAACAGCTTTGTGTAACAGCGAGAAGAAAAGACAGTACAAGAGGATGTGCTTTATGGGATTAGTGTTAACATTTAGACAAACATCACTGGACAGAACATTATACATCCTGTTAGGGTAAAGAACAGGTTCAAGGTGATCAGATTATGGGATTTTAACAGGCACATTCTTATGATTTGATTAAATGCAGTAGTTACTGTGTTTTGCAGAAAGGATTGCCGTCACTCTTCATTTTAATGGAAGCCAAATAGTTTGTTGTTTGCTAGATTCTCTGTCTCTTCAGACTTGACATTCTGAGTCCATGAAATGTGTGGTTTGAAACTTTTGCCCATTCTTAAAATTGTTTTGAATTTTAATTCCAATCCCTGATCTGGAAAATGTACCAGTCATACTGACAGATTCAGAACCAGCCATTACTGTGATCACACACAATAAAATTTGTTTCAGCACAGCCCATCCAAAGAAAACAAACACACAATGGATTCAGGCTGATTTGCTTCATTAAAGGAACCTGCTCTCTTTTACACTTTCGAAATATTTTTTCTATGTGATGAAAGAAGCATGTACAGTTAAAATCAGACATAAACCACATAGAAAGGCACATACTACTTTTTCTCACTGAAATTAAATCAGACCAAGCCTCTCTAGTTTTAGATCAGTTACAATTATCAAAATTATTTGGATTCGCTAAATGCCACAAAAATGAGAGAAAGAATAAGACGTTTACATACAGAATCATTACTTTCTCTCTGAGCAATGAGGAGACGTCCAGAAGTGGTCTAAAAAGGATTTCCTTAGGCAATGCTATCAAATACTAAATTTTTTTTTAAGTTTGATTATTATTATGGGATTTCCTCTGCCCCCCTTAATTATTTTATTTTTTCTGACATTTTACTTGTTCAAATGAAGAGAAGTGTTGACTGATTTAACTTCAGAAAAAAATATCTCTTTTTATTTGGAGTATGTATACTACTAGTTTCAACTGTATTTGAGACCAATTATGTCAGAGTAGAATAGAGCCACCAGGTGTACAGAGCTGCCAAGAGCAAAAGATCAAATATGTTATCACTAAAATTACAGCCAGAACATGATATCATCTAGTAAAGTCTGAAGAATCCAGTCTCTCTGTTTTGAACTAATGTGAGGAATAGTTATTGGTGCACAACTGTGACAAGGAAAAGATCAGACTGCTTACATCACCCATGACACTGAAAACACACACATGAAAAACATACTAACTGCTTAGGTTGTAGTGGATTTCTTTACAATTTTAATCAAGGCAGGACTGGAAGTGAACAGTCGTCAGCTGCAGTAAAAGCAGAACTATCCAACACCAACCCAAACTGATCCGTAGACAGTTCCATCCATTATAACTTCTGCTACTGTTTGAAGGTCATCGATCTTCATCTGTGCATTTGGGGTTCTAAGAAGTCTGATTGTGGTCACATCATGCAGCAGCAGCAACGGCCATGCAAATAAAATCAGATTTCAGAAAAAAAATTACTGAGCATCAAAACATGCTGTGTAGACATAGCCTTAGTGTTTAGTCTACAGCCCAGATCATGTTACTGATATTTAACTCGTATACCTGAGTGTATAATGTTATTATTAATTCTATCAGAGCCAATAAATACCTGTGACTTCTAGATACTCATTTCATTGAACTCACATTAGTCAGACTAATATTTAATTCAAAATGTTCATATTATTGTGCAAATGTTTTTTGGTGTAAATGCCAATATATATACAGCTCTGGGAAAAAATTAAGACACCACTTAAAATGATCAGTTTCTTGGATTTTGCTTTTTATAGGTATATGTTTGAGCAAAATGAACATTGTTCTTTTATTCTATGAACTACTGACAACATGTCTCCAAAATCCCAAGCAAAAATCTAGTATTTATTTGCAGAAAAAGAGAAATGGTCAAAATAACAGAAAATACACAGTGCTTTCAGACCTCAAATAAGGTCTGCACAAACAAGTTCATATCCATTTAGAAACAACAATAATGTTTTAAATCAGGAAGAGATTGCAAATCAATATTTGATGGAATAACCATGAGGTTCCCATTGGGCTTCAGTGCAGTGGTCTCTTCATTTTTTTCAGTGCTGTATATAGGGAACTGAAATTACTGTAAAACCTCTGTAAAGAATAAAACTAATAATGGTTTTTGTTATATTAATTGTCCACAGTCACTATGTAAATACATATTTAGTTTTTTTATTCTGTCTTTTTAAGAGAAGAAATTCTGAACAATCAGAAGAAAGTCATGGTGGTCAGCTGACAACAATTTAAAAGTTAGATTTAAAAAGATGTGAACAGGATTCAGAGGAGAAGAAAAAAACTGTTGAATTCAGGGCAGATTAAAATAAGATCATGAAAGGACACCGGTGTTAGGATAAAAATAGGCCGATGATTGGATCTAAAATGTTAAAGTGCCCACGAGACGGGGTGTGCGTGTGTGTGTGAGTGTGTGTTTACGAGTTCAGCAAAAGGACAGCCTATCTCAAGGGCCAGCACCAGCTTACATTATGGTCAGAGTGTGTGTTTGTGTACACCCCCCCCACACACACACAGATCACATGGTGTTCAGAGAGTCCCACTGAGATGAGTAGACTTATGTCATAAAATAAACACACAGCAGTGTCTAACACAGTTAAACTGAAGTTTTAACAAGCCTAAGCCTCCCAAACCAAAATACACACACAGACACACACAGTGGCAAACATTCACTGGAGATAAAACGTCCATGCCTGTCCTGACTGGATAAGTCTGTTGGTGTCTCTCAGTTGGTCCTCCCATGCCTCTGATACCACAGAGCAGTCGGCAGGTTCTGGCAGCCCTGATACTCTCGCTGCATCTCACTGTCTGTAAGAGGGGGGGTCACATTACACGGAGCTCCTGCCAACGTCACATTTAGCAGGCCGGCCCATGGCTCCAAGAGCCGAGACATCCCATCAACCTGAAAATAACAGTACCAGTTTATGATCCGATCAGTGGAATACCAGAGAAAACAAAAAATAAAGCAAATCCATGAAAACTTGCCTTCTCCAGGTGGTCTAACAGGCAAGTGGCAGCACTGATAGAAGACCAGCTGTTATCATCCCAGCCCGGGAACAGCCTGTGGGTCTGGTGGGACTGATGCTGGATCAACACCACATTATGGTGTTTCTGGGAACTTCTTAGCCTTTTGGACAAGACCCCACTGTAGCTCTGATCTACAAACAGGAGAACCCGAGTGGCCCTGCAGCCGGCCAGGTCAGCCAGCAGTTCGCTCACTGAGTAGCGCTCCTTCAGGTCAGCCTGCTCAGGAAGAGGACAGGACAGGTAGAGCCACTGAAGCAACAAAACTGAAACTTCTGCACTGTAGCATGCTCTGTCAGAAGCATTAGGTTGTCATTTCAGATTAATGACTAAAAACAACAAGTACAAAGTAAATGTGGGTTTGACGTGTCAGAGTCCTATAACAGATATTAATGTAACAATATATTTGACTAGAACTCTTATTTGACTGAAAACACAATTTTCCTGTTCAGGTTCAGCATAAAGTTGATCACCTTAGATGTAAAAATAAATTTCCTGTCTGCAACAGACTGTAAACTGTTTTAAATTATAAGACACCTGTTGCAGTAAACCTCAGTGTAAGGCTGAATTGCAGTCTTAGATTTGATGCACAGGTTAGCTCAGTTGTCAAATCCAGCTTTTTTTTAATCTAAGTAACCAAAGTAAAACATTTTCTTTCTCTCCATCACTATTCATGCTTTTATCTGAATTTGCTTAAATCATGCTGAACTGAGCTTTATGTTGGCCTGAGTCACAAGAGACTTTTTAGACTCCAGTTGGCTTTAAATGCTGCTGCTCGGCTTTTAACCAGTACTGGGAATCAAGAGCACATTGCTCCTGTTTTAGCATCTCCTCTCTGACTTCCAGAACATTTTAGGGTTGATTTTAATTTTTTTTAAATCTCTGCATGTATCTGTCTGACGTGCTCCAGCTGTATGTTCCCTCAATGTCTTAGGTCATATCAGTTGATGTTAGTCGTCGAAAGTTGAGAGGTGACAAGTTCTGGAACTGTGGAACGGGTTAACATCACATATCAGACAAACTGAGTCTCTTCATGTTTTTAAGTCCTCTCTTAAAGATTGTTTTTTTTTTCTCACAGGTTTTTACCACAGCTTGAAGTGTAGGTTTTTACAGTTATTGTTATTGTATTTGTATTATTTGTGTTGATTTCCAGTTGTGGAAATCAACTCAATCAGTTAACCAAAGTCAATCAGTTGACCAAAGTTGACTTTGGTCAACTGTGTTGTTTTTAAAGTGCTTTATAAATAAAGCTGGAATGGAATGAATGGAAAATGAAATTTTAGATTATGTTGAGTTTTTAAAAGATCTTTGTCACTTTTGATTTAATGGAATTTGAGCTTTTCAATAAGTTTCTTTGAATTTAATGCATGGATGCAGGAGCCAGGAAGAGTGTGCCTTGTAACAGCTTGCAGTAATTAGTTCTGACATGAACGGCTAGAAAACAGCTAGTCAGCAGGATTTAGATGTTTGATAGTGTGTATTTTCCTGGTACATAGTGCCACTTTATACCACAATCAAGTAACTATGCTACTTTCAGTTATTATAGAAGAGCTATATGTATCAAATATGAGTTAAAAGAAATTTGACTTTATAATTTAACGCTTTTAAATTGGGCCTGTGTCTCTTTAAAAATGCCTGCTCTTTCTGAAACTCCACCTTCAGGAAATCATCACAACATGGCTCCTCTATTAACCCTTTAACAACATTTTTACCAGCGTTTCACTGAGAAGTAGCTCCTATAATGAGCTCAGCAGATGCTCAGTTCCACCAGGTGTTTGCTAACTGCTGCTGGCTAGTCTGAAGGAGCTGAGTGAGTGCGTAAAAAATATTTTAGATAATAAGACAGCCCCTTTAAAGAAACATATATTTCTGTGCTACATTGTCCAGAAAGCAATGCAGTATATAATTTTTTTTATTTCATTTGTATTACAATCCCATGTTCTTTTATGAGAATATGTTTGTGTGTGTACTTTCAGTTTTCACAGTGATCCAGAAGATCTATTGCATCTGATGGAAGCTGCTGTAGTAAAGAACTTTACAATCACTTCTCGAGGCTGAACTTTCTTACAAGGCTGGGGGCTGCTTCATTTTCGATTTAGGAGCAGAAATGCTTATTTAATATCAGAACACAATAATTTTGCACAATAATCAGCAGCAAAGTAATAGGCAAGAGCAGCCCTCATGTACTAAGAAATGTTATATGTTGCAGTAATAAGCTCATGTCCTTGCATTCTGCTTTGACGTCAGTAAATCCTGGGACGTCAAAGCAGATTAAAACTTGGACAGCACATAGCATCCCGAAGCAGACCGGTCTGTTTGACATCTGAAGCAGCCAAATCATTCAATGTAGAGGGTCAAAGTGGTTCTCACCACAGTAACATTTACATTAATATTTATGTCTCCCTCTAATGATGTTTTTTTTCTTATTATTGGCAGCAACCATTGGCTGCTCACAATCCTCCCTCACTATAGTGAGCAATCTGTGTGTTTTGTTTCAGTGTTTCTCTTACGATGCCATTCAGGTTGGCGTCCCACAGCAGCATGGTTCCATCAGTGCGTGTTGGTGAGTTCAGGTACAGAACCAGAGAGTCGGCACAATGCTGCTTCCGGCAAATGTATGACACATGGTTACGGATCACTGCCTTCTCTGTTGCTGAGTAGACGCCCTCTACATCTTCGGTGCACATAGAAGAGAAAGAAGAGGTTCAGCTCTAATACAGTTTTAAGAGGTTTTGCTGTGTATTGTGTAATTTATTGCATTTAGTAGAATCTTTATCAGAGATTCTTCCTGTTTCCATCCAAACAGGGTGAAAAAAAAATACATCTTCTGTTTTTGAACTCCTTCGTTGCTGAAATGTCCTATGCAAATAAACTTGATTTCTATGAGTTCTGGTATTTTAACATATGATTCTAGAATTCTTTTTCAGAATATTTTTCTAGAATTATACCGCTCATGACTGCAGGATGTTGGAGTAGCTCTGTTACCATAGTTCTGATTTATTCTTTTGTAGACTTTTGCCATGGACACAGCAACACCAACCACGAATCTTTGAAGATACTCTGGTATGAGCTGTGACAACATTTAACTTCCATTTTAGGTAAATAAACTATTTTTGAATTTAATTACTTTGAATATAAGACAAATGGAAATATACAGTTTTGAATGCTCTTGGGCCTAAATCCATCCCAGAATTTCTTTTAGCTATCAACAGTAGACCAGTGGTGTCCAAACTTTTCTCATGCGGGCCAAAATTGTCAAGTCAAAAGTGCTTCCAGATCAAGAAAATGTTGTCTTGTTTAGTGCTACAAGATCAGCACTAAACATTTAGATTCTCTGTTTCCAGGTTCTGGAAGAGCTTCCTGAAAACAAAAGATGTGCAGAAATTGTTCAGTCACTTAAATCAGGATTGAAATTATTATTATGCTTCCGAGAAAAGGCAAAAGCCTTCTTAATCAGATAGTCACTTTACTTATTTATATTATTACTATTTTGTGATAAAGTATTATTTGTCCCTGTTTTGTGCTGGATAACATTTACTGTAATTCCTGGCTGGTTCTACAACCATTAAACTTTTAATTACAGGATTCTGAGTCTCTGCATACACTTTGACATAGCTTTCTGTATCCTAGAGTTTGTTCATTTCCTACCTAGAAGCTGTCCACTGCTGGCGAAGAAAGTGTTGATGTGATTTTTATGGAAACCATTGTTTCTGAGCATTTTGTAGAACTTCTGAAGATTCTGAGCATGATGCTGAAATGTCATCTGAGGCTGCCAACCACCTGTACACACACACACATATTTAGATACATAAATATACAGGCAGATTATTAGAGTTACACTTCTCCAGTAAATAACACATTTATGACATTGAGGAAAATGAGCAGAATCCAATTTGCCTTTGGTGTCTGTTTCAGGCTTTGTTTTGTGTGAAACAGTCCATTGAGGTCTTTTTCTACTGTATGTTGATACTTTTTTGTAATTTTTTTGATATTTCATAGTTTATGATGTTTTGTTCAAGATAAACTATGAACTAAACTGTTACTAACATGGTGTAAGTCTATGATTGTGAAGTCCTTAAAGGTACTGAATAGTTTCCTTTGCTGTCACTGCTAAAACAGGCTGACTACAATTCTAAAACAGTGCAGAAAAGCAACATTGTTGATCTGAATTTCTCTTTCTGTCCACTGATTGGCCCAGTTGAATGTTTACCAGACAGAATCCAAGCAAAGGGGGAGAAACCTCAGACTGTGTTGAATGCCAGATGTTTTTTGAGTGGAATTGCATGGCTACTTTTTAATGTGCCTCTCAGTGAAAGTTGTCTTTGCATCTTCACTTTGACTCCAACCTGTGTTTGTGCTCAAAATGCTGAAATAAGTTAAAAATTCATTAAACCTTCATCAAAACTCAAACAACTTCAGTATCCAGAAGTTGCTGAAGTTATTCTTAATTATGTCTAAAGATGTTTTAATCATCTGACATATTGATGACTGGGACAGAAGAAATGTATAAATGGTCCAACCTGAGATGAGAACGGCATGGTCACAGGTCTGATAGAGGCGACAGGACAGGTGTGTGGCCAGTGGCTGCTGGTGGCAGCGCCTGGTGTTTTTATTGAGCTCACAGCTTGACACAGCCAGACTGGGAGAGCTCATGGGAAGCTGCTGGGGACACCTGGCAAACTCTGCGTTGTCTGACAGGCAAGAAAGAGGAAAAGCTCAGAACAGGAAAACCATCACAGGAAAAGACTGTCAAGCTCCAAAACAACTGGGCTCCCCATGAGGTCAGATCAGGCTTAATGTGCCCAGATACAAACTTATTTCTTTGAATCTTTATCGCCCAGATATTTGCAACATACTAGCTGTGTGTTGTTTTTTGTTTGTTTGATTGTATACTGGAGTTCTCAGTACCCAGAAGTTGTTCTCAAAAGCCTTCATTTCCTGGAAGTTGGTATGGTTGGACTTGGTTACACTTGAAGCTATTCTGAAGCTAGCAGTTACTGATGAACAGCTAGCAGATCAACTAGTTCAACTTCAAGTTTATTTTTTACAACTGGGATCATATGTTTTAATGAATATTTACATATAAATACATGAGATTGTGGCAAGGTGGCCAATTTTCACCAGTGGCGGGTTGATGTTAAAGCACAAGGGAAGGGTCCTTTATGTTACTTGGAATTGTATTCCAAGTGTGAGGAGCATGATAGGAAAAAGTAGCTTGACCCAAAACAGTTTTTCTACCTGGAACTGAACAGCCCACTGCAGTCTGCCCATGTTCACTCACTAGTGTCCTTCTAAATAAACTACCGTAATGGTGATTGATATTTTTACATTATTGCCTCAACCTAGTTGTTCATTTTTTTTGGAGTATCTGGCGATGATTTTACTTTTTTTGGTAACACTTTATTTGACGAGTTGTGAATAAGACTGTCATGACACCGTCATAAACATAACATAACACCTGTCATGAACATGAGTAAGTCTTCATGAATATTTATGACTGTTGTCATAAAGTGTCATTTGGTAAATCATGACACTTTTAATACAAAGTTGAAATTATTCAAAATGTCTTTGTTATGACAACTTGACATTAACCAAGAAATCATGATCTGACATAAATTTGTTATAAAAGTATTACTGATTGAACTTTAAAACTTCCAAATCCACGTCTAAAATAAAACAGCGGTCAAACTTAATGGGCAGACACATCCGAGGAAAATCTCCCTGATGTCAGATTGTGTAAGGCTCAGAGAATCAGCAAAAAATTAATGAGCTCCATCTTAGCCTCTGCTGGACTCAGTTAGCAGAGGAAATGTTAACATTCATGACAATAAAATTCAAATGAATTACATAAATTCCTCTGTATCTAAAATAAATTCTTGACCCAAACGTGAGCCAATTTGTCCAAGAGTTGAAGCTTGACTTTAACTGTCATCAACAGGACAGTGATCCCAAATGCTGCAGCAAGTCTGGAACAGAAAGGCAATGTTTTTATACATTATGTGAAAGTCAGACACAATGGAATCTGTTGGCTGTTTGTGTACACTTAAAGTTAGTTTATAACATTTACAACTTGATGACCATTTTATTACATGCACACTGTATTTTGCTGCATATGTACCTTCTTAATGAAGTTTGACAAACACTAACAAGTCTGTGTTACATCAGACAGGGTTGTCATTAAATCTGAGTCTTAGCCTTTTTATTACTTTGGGACAAAATGAAGCAAAGTGATAACATGCTGATTACAGGCATACATATTGAAACTGAGCACATGTTCCCACTGGTACTTCACTTCCCAGGGCTCAGTTGGTTTTGATGTAGATGAGGAAACTTATTCAATGCCAGGGTGCAATGTGATCCAGAGCCACGCAGAAAGTAAAGTCAATTTACCAAAACCAGGAGCAACATTTTAGTAAAGACAACAACTAGTATGTGTTTGCAGAATTCCCATAATGCATTCCATGCTATTGGACGAGATAAAACAGAAAAACATGAATCCTGACATGAACAAACAAACAAACAAAAAAACACACAACAAGGAACAGAGAAACTAAGTAGAAAAAGCCATTAGAAATGTGTTGGCTATATGGCATAGTGCAGACCTACCAACACATTTGAGTCTCTGCGTCCTACTGCTGTCTCCGACGGCAACCACCAGTGGCAGAAAGTGAACCTCACAGAAACCTCCGATGGCTCGTTCCAGCAGGCGGCTGCCAGCGGTGCCTCCACCCAACGTCCCACCTGCCACCCGTCTGCTGCCAAACAGCCTCTGTGGACCAGTCTGGCGGCGCTTCAGCTGGTTCTGGCAGCGACCCTTCAAAGCCAGAGTCAAGCACTCATCTCCTACAGGTGGGGAAACATCTTCCAGACTGAATAGTTTCTCACTGTTTCCTGCAGTCCTTCCAAAGATTTGAGTAACAGGGATCTATCCTTGATGGAAAGGTTACAAGAGTGTTGTACTGTTCTAAGTAATCCATCCAGTATGCCGTATCTTTGGCATCTTCGGCCTGATGAAACTGGAACATTTTGGCCCACTATAGCAATTTATATGTTTATAAAACATATAAAATGCAGAAATTTGTGGTTGTAATTTACAAAAATTTGGAACGGTTCGAATGTGAATTTTATCAGCATAAAATTATTTTCTTGTTTATAGTTCTATCTTTTTCATTAAATTTATGTGGAGTTCTGTCAAATATTGAGAAAGTCATGCAAACCCATTGACCGCAGCCAGCCCAGCAGGAGGTACTTTGCAGCATGAGCAGATATGAATAATTGACAGAAGCATGTTCGTGTGACACTGGGGCAAAGTGATCTTAACATCTGGTCTTAACTTTTCTCACAGCAGGAGCTCAGAAACCTTGACACACCTCTGTGTCCCTTCAGATATCTTCTACAGGAATGGGTCCATAGTTTGTCTTCTGTTAACTCTCAGGTTTTCTTCATAGATCAGCCGGTTTCTATGGAAAAAAAACTAAGCCTAGAAATATCAAGAAACGTATTTAAATATAATCTGAATGACTACTATATGTGACAGTGTAATAAATCTTTCTGGGAGGCCATCTGCATAGAACTTTTACTTTCTTTTCTATGTGACTGAAGCAGGGCTTTAAATTTGGATTAGGAATGTATTCATACTACGTACATAAAATTAGCAACAAATGAATGT
>CAEGAG010018807.1:0-12244 GCA_903067065.1 Brachyrhaphis terrabensis | reverse complement strand
TTATAGATATGACCGTTATAGATATAATCATTATAGATATAATCGTTATAGATATGACCGTTATAGATATGACCGTTATAGATATAATCAATATAAATATAATCATTATAGATATAATCGTTATAGATATGACCGTTATAGATATAATCATTATAGATATAATCGTTATAGATATGACCGTTATAGATATGACCGTTATAGATATAATCAATATAAATATAATCATTATAGATATAATCGTTATAGATATGACCGTTATAGATATGATTATTGTTCTTTTTGATGACAGATGGGTGTGGCATCATCTTAAATGGAGCTGCTGGGTTCATATTATCATCTTAAAAGTTTTTGATCATCTGGAGAATCTTTTATTAAAGGTTAAATCTTTAATAAATATATTCAGATTTCCTCATTTCTGAAGATTATTGCATCTTTCTGAAGTCGTGGTTTCGGGTGTTCTCGGGTCTTGACTCACCTTGGCCTGCAGGTCAGCGATGGTGACGTAGAAGTGGCTGTAGTCCCGTTTGGACGGGCCCACCTTGCTCTCCGCGAACTCCCGGATCTTGAGCTCCAGCTCGGCGTTGGCTTTTTCCAGCGACGCCACCTTGACCAGGTAGGCGGCCAGCCGGTCGTTCAGGTTCTGCATGGTGAACTTCTCGTTGCCGATGATGCCGTCTTCACCTCCTCCGAACCCGGCACCGCCACCGCCACCTGCACCGAACCCGCCGCCTGCACCCCCTCCGAACCCGCCGCCTGCACCCCCTCCGAACCCGCCGCCTGCACCCCCGCCGAACCCGGAACCGGCTCCGCCGCCGAAGCCGAAGCCCGCGCTGCCGCCGCCGCCGCCGGCGGAGAAGCTCCGGCTGGCCCGGGAGACCCTGATGCTGCCGCCGCCGCCGGCGCCCCCGGCCACGCTGAAGGAGCTGAGGCCGCCGCCGAAGGAGGAGCGGGCCAGACCTCCGCCCATGGAGCTCCGGGAGGAGGAGGAGGAGGAGTAGACCATGGTGGCCATGATGAAGATGAGGAGTCGGTCTGTCTTCTCAGGAGAGGAGAGGAGAGAAGTGAGGAGCGGCGGACCGGCGGCCTTTTATAGAGCCGCGGTGGGCGGGGCTTCAGGTGAGGGGGCGGAGCCAAGACCCACACCCACCGAGGCAGACACCTGCAGCAGAACCGAACAGAACCGGCCCAGACATCAGGCTCTGTTATGACCCGTCTCAACCTGAACCAGGCCGGGGCGGTGCCACTGCTGCAGCTCTGCCTGCCGGGTCCAGAACCGAACCGGGTCCAGAGCCGAACCGGGTCAAGATCCAAATCGGGTCCAGATCCAAACCATATTCAAATTCAAACCAGACACAGAGCCGAACCGGGTCCAGAACCGCAGTCTGACCCGAGCTGATCTGGTGCGGTTCTGATGGAAGATCATGAAAACCCACAGAACCTCCCAGGATGCATGATGGGAAAAACAGAACCTCCAGCTGAACAGAACCGGTCCAGTTTGGAGAATCCAGACATGCATTATTATTCAGCCTTTATGTTCTGTGGTTCTGATGGTTCTGAATCACAGAAAACCCAGAACGTCTCAGAACATCAGAATGTTTCAGAAAACTGATGAAATAAAGAGATTTTAACAGAAATGTCTCGGTTCTGGTCTGGGCTCCAGAACCCAGACCAGGTTCTGCTGAGGTTCTGTAAGTCCAGGGCAGTCTTCATCGTTGGTTCTGGTTTCTGGCCCATGAAGCCCTGAACCACCAGGGTCACTGGACCAGCTTGTGGTTCTGGTTCAGAACCCGTCTGGGTCAAGATGTTCTGACTCCCAGTGAAGCTCCTCCAGGTTGCACCTTTTCCTTCCACTCAACTTTCTGTGGTTATTCTTTCACTGCGTGTTGCAGGATGTAGAATCCAGGTTCTGCTAATCAGCTGGTTTTAGTTCTGCTGTGTTTGTTGAAATGTTTCCTCTGAATCACGTCGAGTTTCGAGTTTCGCTCCAGAAAACAAGGATATGAATCCAGACTTGTGCCGATGAGCAGCAAACCGTTTGGTTTGGTTTTGGCCCGGCCTGGTGGTTCAGGTGGTCATAATGTTGAGCCTGGTTTGTGTTGTGTGGATCCAGGTGCAGAACCGGCGGTCGGACCGGTTCTGGAGCTCCTGCAGCGTCGGGATGAGGTAACCTGGCGCTGATCTCGCTGTCAGATTGGACCGAAACGGCCGGCGGCACCGAGCTCTTCAGCTGCGGCTGTGGGAAAACGCTGCGGGCCGCCGTCACCATGGCGACGCAGCTTGACTCGGGGGCAGAGTGTGTTCAGGCGTGAAGCTCTAAAACAAACTGGGCTTTGATGCAGAAACGCCGTTCAACCTTTGATCCAAACCCAGGGTGGTCAACGTGTGGTCCGGGGGCCGTCTGCGGCCCTCAGAGGGATCCTGTGGGTCAAAGATCTCAGAACATTTGCTGTGATCATCAGAGGCTTCAGGTAGATTCACCTGAAGATGATCTGGACCTCCTGCTGGTCTGCAGGGTGAGTAGAACCACCAGGCCGGTTCTGGTTCTGACCGGTGCTCCAGCGGTTCTAGAGGTGATGATTCTGGACCCAATGGAGTCGACGTCTCTGGTGCTGAACAGAAGCAACTTCATGTCTTCCAGGTTGACACACTGCTAGCTCCGCTAACGCTAAAGCGCTAACCATAAACATTAGTCCTGCTAATGCTAAAATGCTAATGCTAAACATAACTGAAACATTAACATGATGTTTAATGAAAGTGTATTTTTTATTGTGATATAAACAATTGAAAGAAAAACAAAACAAAACGTGAAAAAGGAAAACAGTTAATAATAAAGTATTTATATGACTTTACTGATCATAATAAAAATAACATTTCTACTACTAATGATGAAAAATAATAATTACAATATTCAACAGTTAGAAAAATAAAATGAAAATATTGGATTCGTTTGATTGAAATTAATTTAATGTCAGTAAAAGATGTGACTTTATTCAACGTTGGTATTTTAATTTGAAATAACTTCAAACGTAATTCTTAACAATAATAACTTTAACACAGATGTTGAACTTTATTTGAATAACAGTTTACAAAACATCCAAGTAACTCAGAGCTTCATGATTTCTGGTTCTGGTTCTGAAAACTCTCCGTGCAGCAGAGGCACAAAAACAACTTTCTAGTTGATTGATGGAGTAAAAGTCAAATTGCAGGTTTCTTTGTGTGGCTCTTAATCCTCCTGCTGTTAAGTCGGCATCCCAGCTCCAGTCGGTTCTGGTTCTGGCTCCAGCGAATGCCAACCTGCTGCAGGCGGGTTCTGATCCGAGGCAGTAAAGGTGAGTCTGTGACTGACAGGCAATAATCTGCCATAAACGTCGGCCTGCAGCTCTAATCCCAGCTGCATATTTCTCTGCTTGCGTGTCAGCAGCTTTGATGGATCATGTTTGGGTCCAATCGCTGCAAATGAAGCTTTAATGACATGTTCCTGTCAAACTGTCAGCATTTCTGTCATCAGACCTTCCAGAGCTTCAGATTAGATTTCCAGATATTCTGTCAGATTGGAACGAAATCTCTGAGCGTCAATAAGAGGACTGAATGAAGCTGCAGCACAAGTGAAATTTATTGTCCAATTCAGGTCAAAAACATGAGACAGAACCTGTTGAAATGATTCCTGCAGCCGGCCTCAGGTTCTGAAAGGGAAATGCGTGATGTTAGCAGGTCCAGAGTGAATCCTGGACGGTTTCCAGTCCAACACGGAGACAACCAGCCTCTCTGGTACCAACAGCACTGAGAACTTCAGGTTAATGTGGAAAACAGATTTTTCTGTAGAAAATGCATCTGGAGAAACTGAGACACCAAGAAGCAAAGCTACTCAACATTCTGGTGTTTGTGAACCACTAAGAGGAGAAACCTGGGAGGCTGTAGATGTTAGCTTAGCATTAGCGCTTAGCCGGTTTCCACTGTGTATTAGTGAAATTTGGTGTTTGAAGCGTTAAAGCAGGCAGCTTGGGGCGTTTATTGATGGGCATTCTGGTCCACACACTGTCTGGACCCCACACTGGGTTACCCCCAGTGGTCGGGGTGCTGGGGCAGCTGGGGCACCTGGGGCAGCTGGGGCACCTGGAGCAGCTGGGGTAGCTGGAGCACCTGGGGCAGCTGGGGTAGCTGGAGCACCTGGGGTAGCTGGGGCAGCTGGAGCACCTGGAGCACCTGGGGTAGCTGGAGCACCTGGGGTAGCTGGGGCAGCTGGAGCACCTGGAGCAGCTGGAGCACCTGGGGCAGCTGGAGCACCTGGGGCAGCTGGGGTAGCTGGGGCAGCTGGGGCAACCCACCAGCGGGTTTTTGGGTTGAAAAGTGTTTAAAGTTACAATCATTTGGAAGGACAAGAGAGATGATGGCACGTGAGGCAATCAAGGTGTCAACTTTAAACCCATCTTAATCTGTCACTGTTACTGGAGTATCAAATATAAACTCTTAGCCTGGTGGGAGGACAAGTAAAGCCTGGCAGCCCGCCAGGCTGATGAAACATTGGGGGATAATAACCCTGCTCTACAGAACCTCTTGCTAATAAAACGCAAACTAGTCTACTACTGATTTAATGAGCTGAAAGAGAAACTAAACCCCAAATCACATTTTTGCAAATAAACTGTCAAAATAAGTTAAGGGTTCTATATTTATGTTTCACTCAGACACGCCCCCTGGTGGGGAGTCAGGACATGGACAGCTAGCGTGGTTAGCACTGATGGAACATGGAGCGGAGTGGGTCTGACTGCAGGCGGGTTGCTGCAGAGGGACTGGCTCTTCAACGTAACAGAAAATGTCTCTAGATTTGGAGCTGGTCGCTTTTTTGACAAGAAGTCATCAGAGGGTCTGAAAAGTCGCTAAATAAAGCGACAATGCCACTAAGTTAGCAACAATGCTTCTCTCGTTATGACCACGCCCCTGTGTAGCCCCTCCCCTAACCCACAGTAGACCACGCCCCTCCGTGTTTAGTGGCTCCGCCCACTCTGGTGGAAGCTAAACATTTCTCTGTGGACGGATCCAGCTGCGATAATGGACCAAAATCCTCCAGAGGCTCTCAGGTTGGACCCCATCGTCAGTTTAAATCTGTGATTTCTTCATAAAACATAAAGAATCTCCCAGAAGCTGAGATCTAGAAGGCAGGTTCAGTTTGTGAGCAAACTGGTTTATCTCCAGAATGACGGTTCCAAGAGTTCAGAGATTTTTCTCACTGAAATTATTTTTAACCAACAACCAGGATCATGTCCAACTGAGTGATTAAGACCTCGGACTGGGAGTCTGATGGATCTGATCGCTGCCATGTGGAACACCAGGAAATCAGGGCGGAGCTGGAGTACCCAGAGAGAACCCAGGAAGCACCGGGAGAACATGCAGACCACAAACAGGAAGGCAGAGGAACCAGGACTTTTACTGCGAGGATAAAGTTCTACCAACGTCTCCGTTTCAAATCCAGATGGTCTGATACTGAAGACTTAAAGGTCACTTTAAGATGCTGGGATACATGATCCACACAGGGAACGGGATCTGAAAACCAGGTTCTGGACGTCCGTTCCTCTGAAGAGTCCAGCAGAGACCGTAAGATCCAGAGAGCTCTAGAACCAGACAGACCGGTCCAGAGCATTTTGGTTTTCCTTTAGTTTGATCTTGGAGGACCTTCTGTGTTTGACAGGTGTTGGAGTTGCTCCGCCTTCTCGCTCATTCCTGTCATTTCCTGCAGAATTCCCCTAAAACTCCTTTATCTGTAACCTGAGTTCTGGTCCAGAACCGTAGGTGTTCTGGTTCTGTTCCTCCTGTACGTTGGAAAGACTCATAATATTCCAGAAACTGAACCTGTTTTGTAGAAACTACCAGACCAGAACCTGGAGTCTGAGCAGGTTTCCTGCTTCGTATCTATGAACATTAACCGACGTGGTTTTACAACAAGTGGCCGGTCCGATTAGGACGGGATTCTTCAACTGTCTTGTGATTCAGTTCTGATTTTTGGAGTCACAGTTTCATGATAATTCATAATAATTTCTGCTTCAACCCTCCTGATCCAGTCTGGAAGACAAACAGAGACATTAAAGTCGTTTCCACTTCCTCTGATCTGCTTCACTGAAGAGAAAAACAATAAATCATCTAAACGGAAATTATAGCTTGTTTTAATTGATCATGTGATTAATTGGTTAATTGCTGGATTGGCCTGTTTGTCTCTTTTCTTATTATTGTTTATGGATTTGTTATCGCGCCGTTTGCTCGACGTCGTTCACAGTAAATATCATCTGGACGTCCAGCTGGCCGTCCTTCACATCCTGGGTGTGATGACTATAAATCTGCTTCTGTTTAGAGGTTAAAGGTCAAACCCAGTAGGTTTTCTGCTGCTGGTTGTGTAATCATAATGAGTCGGCGCTCAAACTGACGGGACATGCAGCTCGGGTTCAGTGCCTGGCCAAAGGGCACGCAGGCAGAGGGCGGGATGAACCCCAGCTCTCTGTCTGCTGGCTTCCCAACCGTTCAGGAGCCGGTTCTGGTTCAGGTCTCAACAGAACCTCCTGGGATCAGGTTGAGCCCTGGGTGTCGTCGGAGCGCCGGAGCGATGAGATCATTCCTGGATCTGGATGAGAGTTCCCCTCCAGCGCTGCGCATCAACAGATTTATGAGCACTCTGCAGATCTGGGAAGGTTGACAGGGCCCGGGGCCGGGGAGGGTCCGATTCACCAAACCGGAGAGAGATCACAGAACCTCTGCAGGCGGAACCCAGAAGGTTCGGATGTTTCTGGGAGACCACACACTCAGTAGCTTCAGTCATTATTCTGTCCTCTCTGCTAACTGGTCCAGACTTTAACTAGGCCATTCCAGGATCATAATGTTACCCTGTCTTATCCAGTCCAGAACCAGTAGATGTGGGTTTGGGATCATTGTTTGAGATAAAGTTGAGGAATCTGTGAACTTTGTGCATTGCGCTCCTGCAGTGGCTGCAGGCCCTGAGCATGATGGTCCCTCTACCGTGCAGTGTTGTTAGGTTTCTAAAGGTTTCTCATCGTGTCCAAAGACTTGAATCTCTGTCTGTCTTGTGACTGGTCATCGTACCAGTTAGCCGCCATGCTAGGCGTTTGGTTTCAACCTGCCCAGCGTCCTGAACGGCTCCGACCCGTGGCGTACCGCTCGGTGGGAACAAGTTGCATCTCATCTCATTCAGATTGCAGCTGAATTTGCTGATGCTGTTCCAGAATTACTCTCATCGCAGAACCAGCAGTGCATGAGCTGCTCTAGACGCTCACAGTGGCATTGCAGTTGTCATGACAACACAAATCAGGACAACAGAAAGTCAGCAAGCAGGACTTCTGGGTTTTCTGCAGGTTTGTGATCGGCCCCTCCCCGCGTCGTTTCTGTTGACGGGAGCCCAGATCGTGGCTTTGTTTATAAACTACAGTAGAAAAGTACAACTTGAATGCAAACCACACCAAAGAAAAAATAACATCGGATTTTGGCCCAGACCAAACAGTCCTGGTCTGGATTCACCCTAAAAGACAAAACGACCAAACGGTTCCAACAGGCGGACGCCATGTGGACAAGAGCGACTGTGGCTGTATGGTGGAGTAGTCGTCTTGCGATCGGAAGGTTGTAGGTTCGATTCCTCCTGCCACATGTCGATGTGCCTCTGGGCAAGGCACCTAACCCTACCGGTCTGCGTATCGGTGTATAAATGTGTGAGTGTGACTCTAGTGTAAAGCGCTTTGAGTGGTCAAAACTACTGGAAAAGCTCTATATAAGTTCAGTCCATTTACGACTCGGCCTCGGACTCCCAGGAACCAACGTTCACATCTTCCGGCCTCAGACTGGAGGAGTTCTGGTGGTTCTGGTGGGATTGGGTCACAGATCTCAGTCAGTTGATCGTTGTGTCATCAGGGAGACAGAAGTTCGGCTGTTTTCAGGATTTTTCTGGAAATTTTTAAGTTTATGGAGACAAAAACTAGCAGCTAAAGACCAGCAGCAGCTAAACTCCTGTATTTCAGGCGACTGGCTGCTGGTTCTGGTAGCTGCTGGTTCTGGTAGCCGCTGGTCCTGGTAGCCGCTGGTCCTGGTAGCCGCTGGTCCTGGTAGCCGATGGTTCTGGTAGCTGCTGGTTCTGGTAGCCGCTGGTCCTGGTAGCCGCTGGTCCTGGTAGCCGATGGTCCTGGTAGCCGCTGGTCCTGGTAGCCGATGGTCCTGGTAGCCGCTGGTCCTGGTAGCCGCTGGTCCTGGTAGCCGCTGGTTCTGGTAGCCGATGGTCCTGGTAGCCGATGGTCCTGGTAGCCGATGGTTCTGGTAGCCGCTGGTCCTGGTAGCCGATGGTCCTGGTAGCCGATGGTTCTGGTAGCCGCTGGTTCTGGTAGCCGATGGTCCTGGTAGCCGATGGTTCTGGTAGCCGATGGTCCTGGTAGCCGCTGGTCCTGGTAGCCGATGGTTCTGGTAGCCGCTGGTCCTGGTAGCCGATGGTCCTGGTAGCCGATGGTCCTGGTAGCCGCTGGTCCTGGTAGCCGCTGGTTCTGGTAGCTGCTGGTTCTGGTAGCTGCTGGTTCTGGTAGCCGCTGGGTTTACATGCGCTGAATTTAGATTCATACTGCTGATCTTCACTTTGACTAATAATAAAGTCTTTTATTTTCAGAATAAAGTCCATTGTCTTGTCATTTCCATTGATTCACATAAATCCAAACCAAGCACAGTAGAAACTGTTTGCCTCTTAGCAACACCTGAACAGAATCACACCTGACCTTCAATAGCCCCGCCCCCTTCAGACACTCAACACAAAATGAAATACGCCCCCTGGTGGCGATCAACAGGAAAGATAAACGGCTCCTACAGTGAGCACATTTCTGCTAATCTGCCAATATCATAGCTAATTTTTCATTTAGCGGTTTTGCTAACTTTGTTTAGCACTTCTAGCTTCCCCTAAATTAGTATTTCTGGATAAATTGTTCTGCTGAATACTGCGCTGGTGTAACACTTTAGCATTTGTTTGTGATTATAGTTATCATGTTAGCATGATTTAGCTAGCGGTGGTGGCTACTGGGAAGACATTTTCTGCTAAAGGTCTCGTCTCTCCAGCTGCAGGTGAGGAGAGGAACTGGATCAGTTCTGATGCCGTCGGGCGTGACGAGACGTGCAGAACCGCTGACAAAACCAAACCATCACAGAGACCCCATGAGGAGAGGAGAAGGTCCAGAGGTCGGGTTCTGGGTTCTGTTTGGTACCTGATGTTTTTTTGACGTTTACTGCTCTACTTACACTAAGTTAATTTTTTGTTTTATAAGTTCTAAAGCGTTAATTTACATGGCTGTTTTATAAACTTCCACCTGACTAAAGTTCGACAAATGTGATGAAGTTTTGGCTATCGACCGTCTGCAGGAGTCGCTCCTGGACTTTTGCAACAGAGGTTCCAGAACCAACAGAGATTCTGGAACCTCTGTTGGGTTTGGGTCGGCCTGGACCGGTACCGATTCAGCCTCTCCTGGTCAGCACAGGGAGGAAGGAAGTGCTCTAAAATGTTCTGATAACAGGCTGCACTTTGTCCTTCCACTCAACTTTCCATTGATAAAGCTGCTTCTTTAGAAATGACCTTTAATGGCTTTTTCTGCTTGGAGAGCGAGTCTGCTGGACAACTGGGTCCGCATCTTTATTATGATTGGGTCGGACCAGAACCAACCAGAACATGATCAGAACCGACCAGAACATTTCTGTAGTAAAAATAATTTTTCTGATCAGTCTGATGTAATTCTCTAACTTTGAGGAAGTAACATTTGAGTTTTTATTTGTTGTGAACCAGAACCATCAAACTCTGTTGACTCTCTCAGGGTTTTGGGTTTAACCTGCTGGTTCTGAAAGGCCCGTGTGAAGACGGGTTCATCATTTTAACACATATTGAACTCATAAGAACAGATAATAGATAAATCTCAACAGTTTGGACTCTTGGCGTCATGCTGGACCATCAGAAACTCTGTTGGTTCTGTTGGACCTGGTGGGTTCTGGTTGGTTCTGGTTCTGCTGATTAAACCTTTAACTCTGGAACCTGGAGAAACTTGTGACTCTAAACTGAGAAGGAATTCAGACGATCTGTTAAAAGCTAAACGGAAATAAAGTCGTGGTTCTTTCAGAATAAAAGCCGGTTAGCATTAGCATGTTGCAACTCCAGTTTGAATCGGTGGATTGAAGTAAAACTGGCCGCTGCTGCCCCCTGGTGGCCATGACGGATAATTATAAATCTGAATTCCCTCCATTTCCTCCTGCGTTTCCTTCTGGACCGGAACCAAATCCCAGCCTCCTCTGCTTGTGACAGTTCAGAGTTTAGTTAATTTAAACTGAACAGGAACCAAATCCTGACCCAGTTCTGAGTTCTGACCAGGTGGTGTTTATCCTCCAGGACTGACCAGATAAGCTCCTGGGATCTTTTCTTAATTCTTATTTCCATATTTCTGTTAGAATTTATTTGAGTCTATATTTTTCTTGTGTCTGTTTGGGTTTTGCAGAACCTGTGACCTGTGAGTGGGTCAGGTTCTGCTCAAAGAACCCAGATCGGTTCTGCAAGGAGGAGTGAGCATGAGGGTGATTGACAGCGCTTAGACCCGCCCACTGGCTCTGATTGGTTGTATCAACACTGGGATGAATCAGAGGAACTTTTTTCTTTACAGATTATCTGATGTCTCACTTTAAACTGATGTGAAAAAATAAATACATTTTAATTAAAAGTTTCTTACTGGAGTTTTAATATTATTATCTGGTAACTTTCTGGTTCTAGGAACTTTTCCTGTAATCAGAACCTCCATTTAGTTTACATCTGCAGCCAGAACCAGAACTTCTATTACTGTTTTTATTTGTTTTGTTTTTTACTGGTTCTGGTTCCGAACACCAGCAGCCTGCAGGCCCGGTTCTGACCGGATCAGAACTCGATGAGGTTCTGGAGGAGAAATGAAGACGGACACGGAGCTGAGACGGACTCTCGTTTATTCTCAGGTGAGTGAGCAGGAAGGAAGCTGATTGGCTGCTTCAGTGAGTCACTGAGGAAGAGGTGGATGAAGATGAGGAGGAGACCAGCTTCCCGTCCACGGCCTCCTCCACCAAGGTCACCACGCGCCGCGTCGAGGAGGAGGAGCTGCGGACCAATCAGAGCACAGATCAGGTGGGCTGACCAGCTGAGGATCTCCAGGTGAACATGTCTCACCTGCCGCCTCCCTCTCCGTCCAGCAGGCGGCGGTATTCTGCGATCTCCATCTCCAGCCGGGTCTTGATGTCCAGCAGCATCTGGTACTCCTGTCCCTGCCGCTCCATGTCGGCCCTCAGCTGCACCAGCTGCTCCTCCAGGGACGAGACCTGCACACGGCACAGGTGAGGCTGTAGCTCCTCCCACTCCTCTCACAGGTCAGCCAGAACCGAACCGGTCTCACCTGCATCTGGTAGCCGGACAGCTGCAGCGAGTATCGGCTCTGGGTCTCAGCCAGTGTCGCCTCCAGAGACGCTTTCTGCGCACAAACCACAGAAGAAGAACTTCGTTCTTTCACTGCGTTCATTTAAAAACCAAATAGTTCAAAAGTTTTCACGCCTGTGATAAGTTGCTCAACGTGTTGCAGGAAGTTAATCAGATTAATTTGATCGATTAATCGTTAACTGGAGCATAAAAAACAGTTTACTAAAGAACAACACAGTTAGAGCTACAACATTAACATTTAAGATAAAATCCTATAAACCAGTTCACTCAGAACTTCTCTAGTTCAGTTTTAATTTGGTTTATTTTCTGTAATAAAATCTCCTATTAATCACTTTTTACATCCAGTTGTTAATCAATAATTAATCAGCAGATCAGCTCTACGCTGTATTGATGATCAGAAAGGCTTTTCTCATGTTGATGTCCACTAAAGGAATGCTTTAATGACTTTTAGACAATAAAATATTATGAATTATTAATTTATTCATAAAAAAAGGCTTTGAGTAATCAACAATAATCAATTACTAAAATAATCATTAGCTGCAGCAATATCAGCAGCTGCATGTTAAAGTTTATCAGAGAGTGTGTGTCAGAGTGTGTGTCAGAGTGTGTATCAGAGTGTGTATCAGAGTGTGTGTATCAGAGTGTGTGTCAGAGTGTGTGTATCAGAGTGTGTGTCAGAGTGTGTGTATCAGAGTGTGTGTCAGAGTGTGTGTCAGAGTGTGTATCAGAGTGTGTGTATCAGAGTGTGTGTCAGAGTGTGTGTATCAGAGTGTGTGTCAGAGTGTGTGT
>CAEGAG010018765.1:0-14865 GCA_903067065.1 Brachyrhaphis terrabensis | reverse complement strand
TCCGTTGGGTTGAAGGCCAGCGAAACAATAACGTTTCAGACAGGTTTTAAAAATAGACATGGTCTGTCAAATTTAGGGCCAAAATGAATAAATATTGATCATTAATCCAATTTGTTACAGTTCACTCACTATATCAGCAAAACTTTCTTGCCATGTTTAAAAATGTATTAGTAGAACACAAAATGGATCTAAGATAATAAAACCAGGCAAAGGCTGACAGAAAAACATCTACAGAGACTTTGGTGACAGCATTTCTACTGATTTATTTATTCCACATGAATAACAGTTGTGGGCTGCAAGGTGGTGCCGATAGCAGCCTTGTTGCCTTGCAGGAAGAAGGATTATGTTCCAGTCCTTAAGCATGGAGTTTGCATGTTCTCCTTGTGAGTCTGTGGGTTCCCTCCTGGGTACTCCAGCTTCCTCCCACAGTCCAAAACCTTAATGTCTGGTTAATTAGTCTCTCTAAATCAGAGGCCCACATTTATCATGTGGGCCAAAATGATCAGTTCACAAGTACTTGTGAGCCAAAAAAATAAATGAAAATAACAACAAAAAACATCAGCAGACTGAGTCCGCATGTATCAGAAGTAACATTTGTGTACATAGTTACTTTATGTGCAGTGATTGCACAACAGTTCCCCTCTCGATTAGGTTTATTTTAGGTACCAACACTATTACACAACCAGTTACAGAAACTGTTGTCTTAGTTGAGTTTTTGTCTTATTCTACCATAATGTTCAATCACTTTTAGCAAATAACATAAGGCAGCACAAACTGTTAAAGGGATCTTCAGATTCCCACAAGATCGATGCTATTTTATGAAACAACCATTACAATACACAATAAGCATAAAATACAGCGCATTACCGATAAAACTTTTAAAATGTTAGTGCATAAGTATAATTAAAACGACATCAGGAGCCAGGTTGTTAGCTACCTTTATCTTAGCATCGATTTTAGATCTAAACTTCAGAACAAACTGATGAATACAAAACAAAGAGAAAAACAGAACCGAACCTGTGTGTCCCGATCCAGTAGACGGTCTATGTTGATACAGATCCATTCTTTAAAAAATGGTTAAAACTGCCAAATTTTATTCCGAGCGACTTTAACCTCCAACAGTAAACAAACACGGAACTGTTGAAAACTACTTTCGGGTAAAGATTTTCAAAATAAAACACCAACTACGGCAATCCTTTTTTTTATTTTGATCAGGTTTTGTTCAAATATAACAATAAAAAAAAAAACATTAAAAAATGTATTTAGATGTAATACAAATCATGATGGTTGAGCTTATCCTCGATAATTCTGTTTCTGCGTGGCAACAGAGAAGTTGTTAATGTTTTCTTTAATGAAATAGGTCATAATAATGAATAAAGTCATAAAAACAATGTCTTTTTAAAGAGTCGGTATAAAATATGTAGTTTCAGCTGTAACTCGATACATTACATAACCACTGATCATTCTTTAGCACAAACTAAAACCAGCCAAAATTACGAGAACATCGTTAGTCGTGCGGGTTTCCTGTATCCAAATCTGAGCTCTTATTTTGAAGGCGCACTAGACAAAACAAAGAATAGCGGAAGTGAGTCCGTCGTTGTCAGCAGCTACTGCTGTATTCTCAGTTTGTCCACGTATATCCTATTAAGAGGGAGTTAGTTTGACCAATTAATGTGTCTAAATGTAAATCCTTCATTGTCTTACCGGTATTTTCATTTATTTTCTGGCAGCAGCTAAGCTAATGTTAGCTTAGCATACTGAACGACAGGACGGGACGTTGTCACAGCGACGCTTTGACGGTGATCAGGCTGTGCTGTGTTCATGATGGAGCTTATGGAGAAGTTCCTCTGATTGTATGAAGATGTCTGAGCTCCAGAGGATGGTGAAGTTAGACACCGAGCAACCAGAACCAGCAGAGGAAGGACCGACTGGAAGAAAATCTGGGGAATCTACCCCACTTTCTGGTGAAGTTTCTGCTTTTTCTCTTTGTTCTAAACCAAACATGTTAAGGTAACACTTTATTTGATGGGTTGTGAAAAAGATTGTCATGACACCGTCATAAACATGTCATAACACTGTCATAAACATGACATAACACTGTCATAAACGTGACATAACACCCGTCATGAACATCAGTAAGTCTTCATGAATATTTATGACCGTTGTCATAAAATGTCATTCTGTAAATCATGACACTTTTAATACAAAGTTGACATTGAAAATGTCTTTGTTATGACAACTTGACATTAACCAAGAAATCATGATCTGACATAAATTTGTTATAAAAGTATTATTGATTACACTTTAAAAATGATGTAGCTTTATGTTACTAAAGCAAAAGTTTAATCAGTAATACTTTTATAACAAATTTATGTCAGATCATGATTTCTTGGTTAATGTTGAGTTGTCATAACGAAGATATTTTGAATAATGTCAACTTTGTATTAAAAGTGTCATGATTGCCTCTTACAAAAGAATCATTCACAAAATAAATGGCCAGTTTGAGGCATATCAGAGTATGTGGGAACCGTTCTTAAAACTAGAGAGGAAAGATTCAAATACCATGGGTCCAAAATGAATAGATACAATGTGTGTGTATTTCTTATTTACATTATTTAACTTAATTTTTTTATTTTATTTTTTTTTATTTATTTATTTAGTTTTTTTTGTTCTTTACTTTTGCTTTGACTAGTTGAGAGGGGGAAGTACGGGAGGATTGGGAGGGGTTCAGGGGAGAAAATGTTAAAAACTAAGTCCTTCTCTGTATAATTACTTAATGTCATATTCTTTACAGTGCTGATATTGTCAATATTGGTTTCACTGTATGTTTCATTGTCGAAGGATTTAATAAACATTGAAAATTAAAAAAAAAAAAAGTGTCATGATTTACCGAATGACACTTTATGACAACAGTCATAAATATTCATGAAGACTTACTCATGTTCATGACAGGTGTTATGACGGTGTTATGACAGTCTTATTCACAACCCGTCAAATAAAGTGCTACCAATGTTCCCTTACTACCAGATTATAATTCTCCGTTATAAGGCATAAACACTCTGCAATATTATCATTTATCGCAATAACTTCTGAGACAATTTATTGTCCAGCAAAATTTGTTGTGACAGAAATACTCAGAAAGTGCAGTGAAGTTTTTGCTGTTGATTGTTGTGTTATAACCAAGAAATATGTGAGTTCTTTGGTTTCATGCATTTCTTGTACAGCAGATGGTGTCTGGATCATCTCTGTAGAAAAATAACCCAGGGTTTGTTTCTGTTTTCCTGCAGGCATCCACCAGGTCAAACAGGAAGTAGTTGCTGAGGAGGAGAAGCGGAGTCTCAAATCAGACCAGGAGGAGCAGAAAACTCCAGAGATTAAAGAGGAACAGGAGGAGAATGAGATTACAGACTTAACTTTCAATCCTGTCCATGTGAAGAATGAAGATGATGAAGAGAAACCCCAGTTCTCAGAGCTTCCTCACTCCAAGACGGAAGAGGACAGAGCTTCTGTTGGACCAGAACCAGATCAGTGCGTAGAATCAGACAATGAAGGCAGCACTTCAGATTCCTCAGAAACCGACGTCAGTGATGGAAACTGGGAGGAAAGCTGCGACTTATTGGATACAAACTATGATAGAAGTAATAAAGATTCAGTGAATGGTAAATCAGGAAATGGTGAATTGCACACCTGCGCAGAATGTGGCGAAAAGTTCAGCCTCCAGATTTATTTATTAAGACATCAGAGAATCCACACAGGAGAAAAACCTTTCAGCTGCTCTTCTTGCCGGCAGGCTTTTATATTGAAACACGCCTTAAGGAAACATGTGGAAACTCATAGTGACGACAAACCTTTCAGCTGCTCCATCTGTGGCCAGAACTTCAGGAGGAAGGGATGGTTAACTCAGCACATGAGGAGACACACTGGAAGAAAACCTTACAGCTGCTCCATCTGTGACTGTTTTTTTGTGTGCAAGCGTGAATTAGCTGAGCACACAAGGACACATAGTGGAAAGAAACCTTTCAGCTGCTCTGTCTGCAAGGCACCTTTTTCTAGTGAAAGAACGCTGATGGTGCACTCAAAAATCCACAGCGGACAGAAACCGCACAGCTGCCCTTATTGTCCGACAACTTTTAGAAGAAAAGACAGTTTGAAGCGACACTTAAGAACCCACAGTGGAGAGAAACCGTTCAGCTGCTCTGTCTGCAGCCAAAACTTCAGCGTCAAGGAGAGCCTGAATCGGCACATGAGGCGTCACACAGGAGAAAAACCTTACAAGTGTTCTGTCTGTGAGGCCCGCTTTCAGCTAAAGCAAACTTTAGTGGAGCACATAAGAATTCACACAGGGGAGAAACCGTTCAGCTGCTCTGTCTGTCAGGAAGCCTTCAGGAGAAAACAAGATTTTGTGAACCACACAAAAATTCACAGCAAGGCTACCTGCGAGTTGTGCGGCCAAAGCTTCGACAAAGCTGTTCGCTTGGCTCGGCACATGAGATTTCATGACAGTGAAAGAGCTTTCAGCTGCTCCATTTGCGCGGTGGCTTTCATCAGGAAGAATGCCTTAATCCAGCACATGAGAACCCACTCAGAGGAGAGACCGTTCAGCTGCTCCGTGTGCAAAGCCACCTTCAAAAGGAAGGATGGCTTGAAGCTGCACTTGAGGATTCACACCAGAGAAAAACCGTACAGCTGCAAGGGCTGCAACAAGAAGTTCACCCAGCTGTCCTGGTCCAAAATGCATCAGAAACGATGTTTAAGCTTACGCTGAGCTGATGTTGGCTTTCATCAAAATTTCTCATCATGGCCTCTAACAGACAGTTTCTGCAGTATGAAGGAGCAGTAGAGCCATACTAAGATTTCTTTTTCATTTGAAATAACAAAAGAACAATACCAGAATTACATTGTATTGATATGAGAATAAACTCATAATAATGATATGAAAATAAAGTCATGACAAAGTAGAAATAATACAAAATCAAGTCAAAATAATATGAGAATAAAGTCATAATTATATGAAAATTAAGTAGTAATTTTATGAGAAATCTGACGTGAAAAATAAAAAGTTAAATTGAGGA
This sequence comes from Brachyrhaphis terrabensis, assembly GCA_903067065.1. Taxonomy (NCBI): domain Eukaryota; kingdom Metazoa; phylum Chordata; class Actinopteri; order Cyprinodontiformes; family Poeciliidae; genus Brachyrhaphis; species Brachyrhaphis terrabensis. The sequence continues at coordinate 9,793 of CAEGAG010018765.1, read as the reverse complement.
ATGTTGAGCATCTTGTGAAGTTATACTCTATTGGTTGTAAAAAAGAAAAAATATATTTTTAACACATCAGCATCAAATTACTATCAGCAGCATGACTTTAACAGGTTTGTGAAAACGACTTCATTTCCTGTAGAAAGTCTGTTGGCTCTCGGCAGTGTGTCAGATTATAGCTCATCCTGCCTGGCCTCAGAGCTTAGGCGGGTGGATCACGTCTTGATAAATTTGTAATTGTGCCTCACTCTTGATTGGGATGTTAAAACAGTAGGATGATATTTTTTAACTCCAACTTTCTTAAAATGTATCGACAGCTTCCTCCCTGACCTGTAGCTGTGTTTTTTGGTTTTATGTTGTTTGTTCATAAATGTTCTCAAACAGACCTGTCCAGGGTGACCCCGCCTCTCGCCCTGAACGTTAGCTGGAGAGAGGCACCAGCACCTCCCGACTCCACTAGGGACAAGGATGTTAGAAAATGGATGGATGGATGTTCTCAAACAAACTTATGAGGCCTTCAGTGAACAGCTGGATTCATTAAATTACACACAAGTCGACAAGTTGGGTGACTTCCATGGGATTTTTACATGGAAACTCAGACTAAGTATAATTATCCTTTCTTCACATTCATGCACAACATTTGAACATTCACTGATGTTTGCAGATTTGGGCTGCTGCCTTTGAAGGCTGAATCTCTTCACCCCCCAGATCATCTCTGAATGACAAAAACAGTTGATCTGTTGGAAGATGATTATTTTTATTTATTTTAAAGAGTTTCATTTAGATTAATTTGATTTATCCTAAATCTGTGCTGTATTAGCCTGTTATTTATATACTGTAAAATCAGTAATTGATTTAAACAGTTTTGATAATCTCATAATAAATAGTTGTGTGCTAAGCTTTTCTTACCTCTGTTGTTTGTTTTTAAATATATGCCTTATTTTAAAACCATTTAAGTTTTATAGTTTTGTGTGGTTTGTGTCCAACCTGGGAGCCAGTCCATTAATTAGCTGGTAGCTAGAAAACCTGCAGCTCCTTAGATCCTTCATTGTGGTTTAAATACTAAAAAAATTAGCAATATTTTAAAAATGTAAAAGTAATTTTAAAATGCTAGTTCCAACAGTTTTTCTCTGGTGCAACTTATGAATAACATTTCAAGAAAGAATTATACAAATAGTGTTAGAAATATTTGTTATGAATGGATTTTCTATAAAAAATAAAAGTCTCATTAAAGAAAACTTATTAAATCTAAAAACTAAAATACATTTTGTTTCTTTGACACACTGGCGTTGGTCATTTGGAGAACCTGCCTGGAAAAAAACCTTAACTTTGTGGCGTTGAACTACCATTCATTTTGAGCTTTTATTCTGAAGGCCATTAGAGCCCACTTACACCGGAAGTGTTTGTCTCCTAGCAGCAGAAGCTATCCGGACAACGTTTAGTTTCCTCCTGACAGGGTAGGGGGAATATTCTGGTTAACGTTGCCTTACCCGACACTTACACACGTTTAAAAAGTCACAATGGTTTTAATATCTTTGACAACTTTGTTTAGTTAAATTTCCCCCCGAAAGCAACAGAAGCTCAGAGTGTTAGCTTAGCTTGTTAGCTCGCAGCAGATTGATTCTGATGGAGTTGAGTGAAAACCTCAGATATCCAAAGCCTTGGAGAAACGTGAGCTAACAGAGATGGAGGAACCGACACACAGTGAGCGGATGGACTCTCAGTTGGACGGTAATTTAGCTCTTCAATTCTGCAAATGTTTAGCATTCAGGAACTAACTTGCAAAAACACAAGACAGAAGTGAACAAAAGGTCGATGCTTGTTTTAATTAAGCTGAAAGTGGTTTTATAAATAGTGAGACAGACAGAAATGAGTGACAGCAGGATCTCTTTAAACTACGGAAGAGGATTAGGGCCACCGAAAAAAAAAAAAAGAATTTTGACTTTAAAGTCAGAATAAAGGACGAAAACAACATTTTCCTTAGCAAGTGATGAAATAAGACATGCAAAACTACCACAAAATAAACAAAATACAGCCTCACCCTTTAAGCTGTTCATAAGTTTAATCCAAATTTATGGCCAATTTTAAGCAAAAATTATTAATGATATTACAAATTCCTTTTATTTAATTTTAACAATAGCGTTTGACCTTTTTACTATAAAAACAACAGAAACTACCCACTTGATCCTGATTAAAAGTTTACATATCTTAGTTCTTACTATTATGTATTGTCCTTTTCCGCAGCTTGAGGTCATTTCTAGATGAGTCTGGGTTTTTAATCAGATGGTAAAGCTTCATGAAAAAAATATTCAGTTTCTATACATTTTTGGTTTCCTTTGGTTTCTGGCCAGTCCAGATCTTCTGCTTGGTCCTGTACACTAGATTATTGTCGCATTGGAATGTTACAACTATATATACTAGGCAGCTTTTGAACCCATTAGTTACAATAGTCCTTTTGATATCATGGTGGCGTCAACCATCCATCCATCCAACTTATTTAATTAAGTTCCCTTTGTCACTGGAGCTCATATGTCCTCAAAACTTCAGTGATCCACCTCCTTGTTGCGTTTATTGCTATGGCTGTAAAGCTTGTTGTAATCTGGATTTGATCAATTGTCTTCCTTTGTATTTTTGTTTTATTTGTGAGCTTCCTGTAACTTGCCTGTGTTTCTGTTTCCTGCAGACGTGCAGAAGGTGTTGGTTTTAAAAGAGGAGATTCCTGCTGAGGAGGAGAACTGGAGTCACAACCTGGATCAGAAACACTCACAGATCAAAGAGGAACAGGAGGAGAATGCGATTACAGAGTTTATATTCAATCCTGTGAAGAGTGAAGATGATGAAGAGAAACCTCAGCTTCACTGCCAACCTGAGAACAGAGGTTCAGAATCAGGTCATGTAGATTCTTCTGAGACAGACGTCAGCGATGGAAACTGGGAGGAGAGCGGTGAAACTCCATCTCATTCAGACTCTTTAGGGAACAATGCATGTCCTGTAAGTGAGAAAGGCAAGCAGCTCCATAGCTGCAGTGAATGTGGGAAAACATTTAACCAAAAGTCGGATTTGTTGAGACACAACAGAGTTCACACCGGAGAGAAACCTTTCAGCTGCTCCATCTGCAACGCTTCTTTTACATGGAAACATGTGTTAGTGCAACACCTGAGGACACACAGTGGAGAAAAACCGTTCAGCTGCGCTGTTTGTGGTCAGACATTTAGAAAGAAAGAAACTTTAACTTACCACATGAGGTGTCACAGTGACGAGAAACCTTTTAGCTGCTCTGTTTGTCTGCAAGCATTCAGCAGGAAGGAGAGCGTAAATCGACACATGACATGTCACAGCGAGGACAAACCTTTCAGCTGCTCCATCTGCGGACAAAAGTTCAAGAGGAAGGAAAGTGAAACCCGGCATATGAGATGTCATTCGAAAGATAAACCTTTCAGCTGCTCTGTCTGTCACAGGAACTTCCCATCCAGGAGAACCTTGAAAGAACACACTAAGATCCACTCAGAGAACAGACCCTTCAAATGTTCTCTCTGTGACGCCGCTTTTAAAAAAAAGAGAACGTTGTCAGAACACGCAAGAATCCATACGGGAGAAAAGCCTTGCAGCTGCCGGATCTGCGGCCAAAGTCTCAGTTCCAAGTCATATCTAACTGTTCACATGAGAAGTCACACAGGAGAGAAACCTTACAGCTGTTCTGTCTGTAAGGCCACTTTCAAATGGAAAAAAACCTTTGTAAGACACTCAAGGGTCCATTCAAAAAAACTTGACTTGATTTAAAATTGGTGTTTTAGCAAAACGACAACCTCAATCCTAAGTGAGGAGGATTTTGGTTCCACGTGTTACAGATTCCAGTAGTTGATCAATTTTATGTTATACAGATTTAAATCAGTGATCAGTATTTTATATTAATATTTTTTATGTCTTTATTGAGATAAAAGCGGAGCCAAAGTCAGGTCTTTGTTGGTGTTTGCAAAGTTGTTGAATAAAGCTGATTATTGTTATAATGTAACTAAATATTTGCTCAGTTTATCACAGAGAAGTTAAATATTGTAAAACTTCCAGATTTTACAATAAATGTGAAGAAAAATATTGACTGATGTTTATCTCTCTTCCTGTGTGGACTGAGACGTTCATGTTTTTCATGTTTCATGTTTTGGGTTAGTTTAGAAAATGCCGTTTTCCCAGTGGTTTGAGTGCTTTGAAATAAAAGCAGTATCCATCCATTAATTTTCTGTATACCCTTGTATAAGAGGAGTCATTTTGCTGACGTCACAAGTACATTTCCCCCTAGTTTACAGCAGTTGCTATGCTACGGTTATGGAGTTTCTCCATGTGCTTATCTGCTGACAGGGGAATTCCGACTCTTGTGTCGCTTGTTACCGAGCATTTTTGTTTCCATTTGTTCAGCAAATACTGTGGTGCGGGTATTTTCTTCAATATAACACAACGCAGAGCATATAACGATGATACATGTCCAGGAGCATTAGTATACACCGGTTACTTGAGCTTTTATTCTGAAGGCCAATTCGACCCTTAAACTAATGACCGGAAGTGACCTTCCACTATCAGAAGCTACGCGAGCAAGTTTAGTTTCCTTTTTTGTTTTTTCCTCCGGCATGTCAAGTCACTTCGCTGAGAAGGCCATATGAGTATAATATATTTTCTATTAAAGTTATTAATAGCTTCTATTATGTTTTTACTGTTTGGTTTATTTGGTTTTAGCTGAATTTTCTCCCGGAAGTAGCACCGGCTCCGAGTGTTAGCTTAGCCCGTTAGCTGGAGGCAGACAGCAGCACAGCGAGTCAGAGACGCTTTGATAGAGAATAAACTGTTTCTGATGGACTTTAAGGAGAGAAAATATTCCTATGCGATTGTATGAAAACATAGGAAAACCAGAGAGCTGGAGAAAGGAAAGGACGATGGAGGAGCCACCAGATGGTGAGCAGACCGACTCTCATCATTATATTGATTATCTTTACATCTTTCCTTAACTTTAGCATTTTAGGAACAATACCTTTGTTTATTTCATACCTTCAAACACTTATTAAAAGTAAGAAATGTAAACAAACGGAAAAAAAAACAATATAGCAAACAGGTTTCTGATCATTGTCAATCACTCACTATTTACATACAACCAAGTTCAAGCAAAATGCTTCACGATTTTTCCAGTCAGGAATCACTGAATCATTATACAACTCTTGCTGTATAATAACTTTTAACACTACAGTTTCTCAAATAAATTAAGAAAATAATCTTAATCGTTAAAAGTAACGTCTGGTTTTATTTTCTACTGCTTGCATAATATATGAATCCTAAAAGTTATGGTAATTCTTTCTCTTAACATGATTTGTTCTCCATTTATTTTGTAAATGTATGTGTGACTCTGAATGGTTTTAAAATGCTACCTTAACAATGATGAGACTTTTTGATAATTCTGCTTGTAGCATGTTTTTCTGTTGGTGCAGTGCTGTGGTAAGATTTTCCCCAAACAGTTTAGTACATTGATTTTTAGTTTTTACTGTCAAAGTTTGATAATAAACACAGTTTTCACTTGATATGAAAACTGATATAACTTGTTTTTGTTTATGTTTCCTGCAGATGTCCAGCAAGTGTTGGTGGTCAAAGAGGAGCTGGTTGTTGAGGAGGATGACTGGAGTCCCAGACCAGACCAGGAGGACCAGAAGCCTCCTCAGATTAAAGAGGAAGAGGAGGAGAATGAGATCACAGAGTTAACTTTCAGTCCTGTTCATGTGAAGAATGAAGATGTTGAAGAGAAACCTCAGCTGTCAGAACTTCTTCCCAGTCAGACTGAGGGGAACAGAGACTCTGAGGAATCAGATGATGACAGAAGTTCAAATTGTTCTTCAGAGACGGACGTCAGTGAAGGAAACTGGGAGGAAAGTGAAGCTCAGTCAGGTTTAGATTCTATGAAAAATGACGCCATTCCTGTTGGTGATAGAAAATGTGACAAAAGTAAAAAGTTACACATCTGTCCCGACTGCGGAAAAACATTCAGAAGCAGGCAAGGTTTGTTAGGACACCACAGAATACACACCGGAGAAAATCCTTTCAGCTGCTCCACCTGCAACAAAACCTTTTCTTCAAAAGGAAACTTGCAAAAACACTCAAAGGTCCACACAGGGGAAAGACCATTCAAATGTTCTGTCTGTGGCGTGGCTCTTAAAAGGAAAAACTCACTAATTGAACACACAAGAATCCACACTGGGGAGAAGCCGTTCAGTTGTTCTGTCTGCGGCCGACGCTTTGGTTTCAGCTCGTATCTAAAAGTTCATATGAAGTGTCACTCTGAAGAAAAACCTTACAGCTGTTCTCTTTGTGCAGCTAGTTTCAAAAGGAAAAATACTTTATTGGCACATGTAAAAACCCACACTGCAGAGAAGGCTTACAGTTGCTCAGTATGCGGAAAAATGTTCAAGTGGAAAGAAAGCGAAATCCGACATATGAGATCTCATACAAAAAAGAAACCATTCAGCTGTGCCATCTGTCAAAGGAACTTTCCTTCCAGGAGAACCTTGAAAGAACACGCTAAGATCCACTCAGAGAACAGACCTTTCAAATGTTCTGTCTGTGACGCTGCTTTTAAAAAAAAGAGAACATTGTCAGAACATGTAAAAATCCACACGGGAAAAAAGCCTTGCAGCTGTCGAGTCTGCGGCCAGAGCCTCAGTTCCAAGTCATATCTAACTGTTCACATGAGAAGTCACACAGGAGAAAAACCTTACAGCTGTTCTGTCTGTAAGACCACTTTCAAATGGAAAAAAACGTTTTTAAAGCACTCAAAAATCCATACAGCTCATTAATGAAGTCTGTGAGAATTCATGTTGTTAGCAGCTTTAATACATTAAAATACTTGAAATGTTATGTCCATAAACTTTAGGGGAATTTCCCCCCAGAAATTATCATGTGAAGAGTTTTGTACAGCCTTGTTGCTGAAATGTGATGTACAAATAAACTTGACTTGATTTAAAATTGATGTTTTACCAAGACAACGACCCCAAACACCTCTGTAACTAAGCAGCATCCTTGTTCCAGAGCATCATTATTAATGTTACAGATTCCAGAAGTTGATCAACTTCATGTTACACAGGTTTAAATCAGTGTTAAGTGTTTCATATTAATATTTTAAATGCCTTTATTGAGAGCAAAGCGAAGCCAAAGTCAGTTCTTGGTTTGTGTTGTTGAATATAGTTGATTCTGATTGTAATGTAACTAAATATTTGTTTGGTTTATCACAGGGAAGCTAAATGTGGAAACATTTTCCAGATTTTTAATAAATGTGAAGATAAATGTCGACCCATATCTTTGTCGCTTACAGAGTGAGATGTTTTTGTGTTTTGGTTTAGCATAAAATGTACAGTTTTCCCAGTGGTTGTTGGTACATGCAAATGATAGCTATTATAATAATTTCAATCACTTTCTATAAGACAGCTATTATGATTATAATGAGTTTCCTACTTCCTGCCATTTTCAGATTTGACTTTATTGACTTATTTATAATGACACTGCATTACAAACAATGTCTACTCCTTATCCAACTTGCTTGGTTAAGTTTTTAAAATGTTTTTATCATCTACAGAAGTAATAATTTGTTAAAGCATTGGCCAAGTTGCCTTAATAGAAAATGTCCGAAGAACTTTGCTTGTTTTAAAAGATAAAAAGTTCAAACACACACTTTCTTGGACTTTCTTTAAATATGTCAAATGTTGTAAAAAAAAAAAAAAAAAGTGACAACTAAATATCTTTGTCAGTCAATGATTTCAACCTGTTTACTATTTACCATCACTTTGTCTTCTAATCTCTCTGAATAAGTCAGTAATGTTGAGTAATGTTGAGATTTATTGCGAGCTTTTATTCTGAAGGCCAATCCGGCCCTAAAACTAACGGCCGGAAGTGACCTTCGACTGTCAACAGAAGGTACGCGGGCAAGTTTAGTTTCCTCTTTTCCCTTCGTTGTTTGAAGTTACTTCATTGAGGATGTCCTACGAGTGTAATAGCTTCCGTTAAAGGTCATTATTAATCTATGTTGTGTTTTTCTTAAATTATTTTAGCTAATTTTCCTCCCGGAAGTAGTGGTGTTAGCTTAGCTCGTTAGCTGGAGGCAGATAGCAGCACAGCGAGTCAGAGACACTGATGAAGAAAAAACTGTTTCTGATGGACTTTAAGGAGAGAAAGTATTCCTATGCGATTGTTTGAAAACATAGGAAGTCCAGAGTGCAGGAGAAAGGAAAGGACGATGGAGGAACCACCAGATGGTGAGCAGACGGACTCTCAGCTTTATGGTGATTATGTTTACATCTTTCCATAACTAACATTTTAGGAACAATACCTTTGTTTCTAATAATTATTTCACACATTCAAACACAAGCTAACATTAATTAAATTTAAATGGAAACAAAAACGGAAAAAATATGGCGAGCAAGTTTGTGAACATTGGCCAAGAATCACTGATCTTAATTTATTTTATGCATAAACACAAAAAAGCTATAGCACAAATACAGGCTAGATTTAGCAGTAGTTTGTTTTACAGAATATTGTAATTTTTGTTGTTTGGCTCTTTTTAGATGAAAACATCCCACAAGCTAATATTCTCTGATTGATTTGTTGAGGTTAATTTAACAGACATATAGATTGTAGCTGGCCGAGTGTAGGTTTAAAACATAGTTACCCTGTTAAGATTGCTGGGCAGTGCTCCTAAAATGATTTATCTTCATTTTAGGCCTTAAAAAAGTCCAACAAAGGAACAAAATGGTTAGCATCCATTATGCTCTTTATGTAAACAAATAGAAAAAGTTGTATTAAAACAGTGTCAAACAGAAAACGTGCATTTTAGTTCACAGGTTATCATTTAAGGCCTTTTTACATGCACCATGTTTATTTTTTATGCTTTAAAAGTAACAGAATGCTGGTTGATAAAGTAAAAAATTAAGACAATCTACCACATTATGCCTATTTTCTATAAAATCAGTTTTATTTTTACCCAAATTCAGTTGCATTTTTCTGCAGCGGTACACTTGGATACAAAGTCTTTAGTAAATGTTTATCTGAACTTCACTGTAGATCTTTAATAGTTGTAGTTTTTTATTTGAGAATGAGATCACATAGTTAACTTTGTTTTTGGTCTTTATTGTCAAATTTTTACAGTAAACGCAGTTTCCATTTCATATGAAAACTGATATAACTTGTATTTGTTTATGTTTCCTGCAGATGTCCAGCAAGTGTTGGTGGTCAAAGAGGAGCTGGTTGTTGAGGAGGAGGACTGGAGTCCCAGACCAGACCAGGAGGACCAGAAGCCTCCGCAGATTAAAGAGGAAGAGGAGGAGAATGAGATCACAGAGTTAACTTTCAGTCCTGTTCATCTGAAGAGTGAAGATGATGAAGATAAACCTCAGCTGTCAGAACTTCTTCCCAGTCAGACTGAGGGGAACAGAGACTCTGAGGAATCAGATGATGACAAAACTTCAAATTGTTCTTCAGAGACGGACGTCAGTGAAGGAAACTGGGAGGAAAGTGAAGCTCACTCAAGTTTAGACTCTGTGAAAAAAGATGCCGTTCCTGTTGGTGATAAGAAATGGGGCAAAAGTAAAAAGTTACACATCTGTCCCGACTGCGGAAAAACATTCAGAAGCAGGCAAGGTTTGTTAGGACACCACAGAATACACACCGGAGAAAATCCTTTCAGCTGCTCCACCTGCAACAAAACCTTTTCTTCAAAAGGAAACTTGCAAAAACACTCAAAGGTCCACACAGGGGAAAGACCATTCAAATGTTCTGTCTGTGG
>CAEGAG010018743.1:0-14509 GCA_903067065.1 Brachyrhaphis terrabensis | reverse complement strand
TTCAACTGAGAGGGGTAATGGTTTGTTATATTTATGTTAAAGTTAATTGTTGATTGACTTTAGATTAGTTTAGTTTGTATAATGTTAACATGTGTAACGCTAATTAAGGCTAGGCGCCTGACTATGGCCAAATATAATAATCGGCAACCAGAAAGGTTCGGCTGTGGAGCCCGTGTGTGAATAAAACACCAACAGACAGGTAGTAACGTTAAGTTATTGTATTCAGATGTATATTTTTGCATATATTTAGGAAGGTATTCAATAATAATAATAATAATAATGTTTTCTTATAAATATAAACAATAAACACAACAGGAAGACAACAATAACAATAAATAAATAAATAAACACACAAATAAACCCTGATGACACCCAAGAGTTTTTTTGTTCTCTCATTCAAGTCCTTTCTTTTGCTTGCAAAGTGATTAATGATCCATTAATCGATAATCCAACTGTTTTTTTAAGTCCGTGATCCAGGCAATAGGTCCAGAGAAATAAAGCAGTTTAGTTCAATTTAGTCCTACCGCGAAGCTGCGGTGATCCAGTAGCTCGCCATCCTGGGTTGAAACCGGGGGTGAAAAAAAAACCTGACCTAAACAAGGTCAGAAATTAAACAAAAATTAGCATTTAACCAGAGCTAAACTGCTATTCAGAACAACTAAACATTAAAAAAAAAAACTATATTCCATAAAGTAATTCTCATGAATTATTCAAATTAATTTCAAATTAATTACATTAATGTTACATTTCGAAGTCAAATTATAGATCAAATAAAGTTACAGATCTATTAAAGTCACAGATATCAAAGTAAAGTTACAGATCAAGTACAGTCAGAGATCTAGTAAAGTCATATCAAAGTAAAGTGCACTTCTAAGTGTTCAAGTTTAATTGACACTAAAGTCAATTAAACTTAATTGACAAATATTATTTCAATAAATAACGAATTGGTTCCAGGTTTTGTTGCGCAACTATGAAAGAATTAACCAATTCCAAAGTTCTATTGGCCTGTTAACAAAATCAATGAAAAGTAACTAAAAATGTCCTTAAAATACTGATTTACAAAAATTAAAGAGCTTGCTTAATTCTTTGAGAATATAACTTCTATTCGGCCACAAAATTAACAAAAAAAGAATGATCTTTTAGCCTATAAGACCATTTTAAGACGCCGCTACATAAGTTTTAAGTGGGCGTGTCGCCACCGCATTTCTACTACATAACAAAACAAAAGACGTAAAATAAACGACTCACCGTCGAGTGGTTGTCAGACTACACCCAATATAATCATTCGGCTGCATCAATTGGGCTCGATTCAGCAGTATTCTTGACCGATGTAGGAAAACGCCAGTACAAACAGCTAGCCACAGCGACAGCAGCAACAACAATGGAGCAGATCAGAGCGCACCTCTGACCCAGAACTTAAAGTGTGCTGCTCCGTTTGACCCGCCAAAATAAAATTCGGGTTGATTATTTTGTGCAGGTTACACAGGGCTGAAAATATTTTATTAATCTAATATTTTAAAGAAAGGCAATAAGTTAAATAATTTATTAGAAACCTTTTTCTCAACATTTTTGTTTCCTTTAAAGGTGTAAACTCTCATTGATACTGCAAAATAAATAAATAAATAATATTTAAAATAAAGCTGAATTTTCTGTACTCTGAAGCTGTATTTATATTTAAACAGATTCCCAAAGCAATCTTCAGTAAGTATTTGTTTAGGTTGTGCTGTTCACAAATGCCCGGGGTTGAAAACTGTGTGTCCAGGTGCTGATGCAGCACAAAATGCTTCCCATTGGTGAAAAGACCATTATGCTGGGTGGCATGTGTCCGTCTTAATGCATCCTGCTGCAGAGAGGTGCTGCTGTCCTGCAGCTCTAGACAGTTTTAGACGAGGTTTGCACATTTCTCTTTAGGACTTTGTTGTCGTATGCTGTGATGTCACCAAACCAATTAGCGTGTTTTCTGCTATGGAGTCACTGAAGTTGAGTTTTGTCTTCATTAAACTTGGTATGCAAGTGCACCGATTTAGAGGAATGGATGCAGGAATCACTCTAAGTACATGAGCTGGATCAGTTGTAATTACTCTCAAGTCAGGTATCAGATGTTTGTTTTCACTATATTAAGAGACAAATTAGTGTTAAAGGGGATCTGATTTGGAAAATTTATGTTTTGCACATTTTTGTATTTCCGTTTGAGCCTCGACTTCTTTTAGAAACCGCTCAAGTGCTCAAAAACACCCGGCCGTTTTCTGGCAATGAGTTAATGTTCTTCGGTGTCTGAAAAACGAGCTGTTTCAAAAACGTACAGATTTAGTCATATTGGCGGGGCACTCTGCTGTTACCTAGCAACCCAAGCTGAGTTCCGCCTGTTACCTAGCAACCCGAGCTGAGTTCCAGCACATTTGCTCAGCTGGTTTTACCGCTGTATGGTATGTACAAGGGCTGCTAGAAAGGAGAAGTGTTTTAATTAGTAGCGAAGCACCGCGTCTCCTTTTTATATAATTTAAGATTTAGTGAGTTATGTTGACAAATTGACAGCTAAAACCAGTAATAGTCATTGTCGACATGCTGCCGGACGTCACGCTCCAACGAGTCTCAATTAGTAGTTGTTTGCAAATATGAGATGACTCTGCATTTGTCACGTTTTTTACAAGTTGAACCAACTTTACCGGTTATATAAAACAACTTAGAGGTCAGAAATGTGATTTTTATTTTTCATAAAGCAAAAAAACAGCTGAGTGAGGATCTTTCAGGATATTTTTTGCTACAGTAGTAGCAGGGAGAAGAAATGTGAGGTGCAGGGAAAAGTGCCAGAAGTGAAAGTGTAAAGTCATGACGGGATGGGCCTGGGAATTTGGGACTGAAGACGAAACGAGAGTGCAGTAAAAACTGCAAGATAAATGGAGAACATTAAGATAAAGAACAAGCAGGCGATGCAAAGGTGACCGCGGAGATGTAGAGTTATATTTAATCTTCTAAAGGTAACGCAGCTTTGATTTTGATTAGCGTGTGATGTGGCGCACTTTGGCGATGACCTTTTCGTTCCCCAGTCTTCGTCGCTCGCTCCTTTTATCTGCGTCTTCCTCAGGCTGTCGCTCAGACATTCAACTCGTCACTTTCCAGCCTGAGAGACATTTCGTTTTGTTTGATGGCTGACTTGTTGTGACGGCAGGGGAAATTCTCACTGCTAACCAGAACCTGCGGAGCTGCAGACGAGACGTTGCTGTTTGGCGCTTTCAGTCTTCAGTTCCTCCCAGCCCATGACGATAAACGCAAACGAGTTGAGGCGAGTTGAAGACTTCAAGCGCTGTGCAGATTCACGACCCGGACCAGCGACGCCTCTACACCTCTGAGGTGCAACTTTTTCTTAAAAATTATGAAAAAAACATCTTAAAAAGTCATTATTTCTATAAAACTTGCTCACTTTTGGGAAAGTTACAATAAAGGAGCTAAATATTCAGTTTTGAGGGCTTTGTACAGCATGAATATAAAAACAGTTACTGCTGTTTTTACATCTTCTTTGCTGATTCATCTGAGCACACTGCAAAAACACAAAATCTTACCAAGTAATTTTGGTCTAGTTTCTACTTCAAATATCTTAGTAGACTTAAATTAGGACAAAACTAACTTGCAAGTAACTTTTGATCAATATATGAGCTTGTTTTAAGATAATAGCTCCTTAATACTGATTAAAAAGTACTGTAATGTTGGAAAAATGTTTTAAGTGAAATAATCTGGCAGTGGAACCAGTTCTTTTTCATCAAAGTTAAGGAGTTATTGACTTAAAACAAGCTGTTATATTTCGCTGAAAAGTTACTAGTAAGTTAGTTTCGTCTTATTTGAAGTGTACTAATATATTTGCACTAGAAACCAGACTTTAAAAAAAACACTCAAATATTTTTTGACACAAGTTTATGTTTTTTAGTGTCTGGAAAATGACCCATTTTAAAAACCTCCTTATTGTCAAGTCAGAATTCATGGTTCCAGCTCCGTTACCTAGCAACCTCAGCTTGGGTCGTTACCTAGCAACCCAAGTTGAGTTCCACCGTGGCCAGCAGAAGTTTATTTGGATGAAAGGTGACAAAATGCCCAAAAAAAGCTCAAAAGACCCATAACTGAGCAGAATAAAAGCTCATGATCTAAGAATAATTTTGTGTAGGAAAAGTAATGAACATGTTTTGACCTTTCCTAAGGAATAGGTCACCTTTAACTCACGACTTACAAGTTCTGAGAAATGTATACGCTGTAACATATATTATAAATGTATTAAAAGTTCTCCTTTCAAACCTCCTGGCCAATCAGAAAGTAGAACATCTAAATTTAGATTATAGTTTCATCTTTTTTAATAATCCCGCTGTGTGGGATGCGGTATAGAGCAGCCATTATCTCTGTGACCTCAGATAAACTGCAGCATTTCACTGCTTCCTTTCTGCGCTGTATTATAAAAGCTATTTGTGGTTCCCTAGGAATAAATTCGTCTCCTGTAAATCTTCCAAAGCGTTTCCTTTTCTTTGGCACATTGTGCTCACTTCTGTCTGGGATTACTTTGCAACTTCTCCATTTTGTTGTGAGTGTAGGAACGGAGAAATAAGATTCAGAAAGACTTTTTATATTTTCAAAGTGGTGTTTTTGTTTTTTTTTTTTGCTTTCTCATACTTTAAATCATGTTTGGATGTTGCTATCTAACTGTTGTTTGACAAAAAGCCAATTTTTTGCAGAACTTGGACACATCCCGATTAAAGATGTACAATACAGAAAATATATTTACTTTAATTATAGTTTTTCTGAAATCGTATGTAATAAATAAGCTTATTAATGGCTTATAACTGTTTCTACTGTCATTAAATGAGATTAAGTCATCGTTTTGGTTTTTACAGAAATGCACTGCAAAACCACAAAATCTTACCAAGTAATTTGGCTCTAGTTTGAAGTGCAAATCTTAGCATACTTTAAATAAGACGAAACTAATTTATAGTACATTTTCAGCAAAATAGTTTGAAGTAAATAATTCCTTGATATTGATGGAAAGTCCTTGTTCAATTGGCAGATAGATTAATTTATAACATGGGAACAAGACTTTGTTTTAAGTTAAATAATATGCCAATGCAAATAGGATTTTTTTTTCATAAATATTAAGGAATTATTTACTTGAAACAAGCCGCCATATCTTGCCAAAAGTTACTTTTAGGTTAGTTTTGTCTTATTTTAAGTGTACCGGACCAAAACTCCTTGGTAATATTTTGTGTTTTTGCAGTGTATGGAGTCTGTTTTATGTTTTGCTGCTGAAATAAACGAGGTTAGCTGGTCACTCTGAGTGTTAAATTGATTTTTTATTTTTACTCCGCCTCCTGCCGCGCCACCGGCCCCTTAACACCCAATCGCAGCTGCCGCCCGCCGCCTCATGGTGGGAACCACACATGCAGAGGCCATCTGTTCGTCCTCTGGTGTCCTCGCAATTTAGTCTTTCTCAGCCTCCCTCTGCGGTCGCCTGATTATCACAGTCTCCTCTGAACAGACGGTGCTGAGTCGGGTCTGCTGCTGGAATCGGGGAAGCACTGATGGCGGCTCCCAATCTGCGCTGCTTTCAATTAACTGCTTGGCAACAGCTGGAAACGTCGAGGCTTTGAGTTTTTTTTATTCTCTCTTCGTCAGTTTGAGTCAGGAATGATGAAGGATGTCAAAAAGTCCCAATTTGTTAAAGAGAAGAGGCTTTTTGGGTGATCTTTACAGCATCCATTTTGTACACTGCAAAATGACAAAATCTTACCAAGTAATTTGGTTTACGCTCTAGAGAAAATATCTTAGCACACTTGAAATAAGACAAACTAACTTAAAAGTAACTTTTCAGCAAAATATAGAGGCTTGCTTTAAGTAAATAATTCTATATTATTTATGAAAAAGTTCTTGTTCCATTGGTAGATTATTTAACTTACAAGACATTTTTCCCATGTTTTAAGTTATTTACATATTATATTAAGGAATTATTTACTTAAAACAAGCCTCTATATCTGGCTAAAAATATGCTTTTAAGTTAGTTTGTCTTATTTCAAGTGTGCTAAGATATTTGCACCAAAATTACTTGGTATGATTTTGTGTTTTTTGAAGTGTGTCCAAAGGATTTCGAGCAAATAAAAGCCATAACAGAGATTGAATGTGGAAATATGGTGCACTTGAAGTAAATTTGACAGAAAATGTTGGCTGGAAGGGCTGCATTTAATTCACAATACTTTAATAAATCAGTCAGGTTTATTTGTACAGCACATTTCAGCAACAAGTCCTTTATTACGTCATAAAAACATCATACAGTTGAGACACCAGTAGCAAACGTTACATTTTGATGATTATCATTAGACATCAGATATGTTGGTCAATATTCCATTTATTATGGTTTTCAGTCTTGGTTTAATGGTGTTTCGACAGTTTGTTCCAGATTTGTGGTGCATAGAAGCTGAAAGCTGCTTCTCCTCATTTGGTTCTGGTTCTGGCAGAAGACCTGGGAGGTCTGGACGGTTGCTATGACAACAGCAGATCTTTAAGCCGTTCAGTGATTTATAAACTAACAGCAGTATTTTAAAGTCTATTCTCTGAGCTGCGGGGAGCCGACATGCTCTGACTTCCTGGTTTTAGTCAGAACGCCAACAGCAGCGTTTTGAATCAGCTGCAGCTGGAGATTTGATTTTTTTTAGACAGACCTGGTGCAGTAATAAATACAACTAACGATAAACGCATGGATGAGTTTCTATAGGTCTTGTTGAGTCATTTGACCTTTAATCCTGGAAATGTTCTTCAGGTGATAGAAGGCCGACTTTGTAACCGTCTTTATGTGGCTCTGAAAGTTCAGGTCAGATTCTGGGCCTGATCTCTGGTTTCCATCTGTAATAAGCTGTGCGTTGACTCTAGATCGTTCCTCTTTAGATCCAGAGATAATAAAGATGACAGCATCAGATCATGAATGTATTGTGATGCTGAGCTGTTCAGTGATTTGAAAACTAAAGTGTTTTGGATCAGCTGCAGACCTGTGAACACACAGTTGCAGTAATCAATGAATCTAAAGATAAACAGATGAGTTTTTCTAGATCTTGCAGGTAAATTAGTCTTGTAAGACTAATTGAAGTGATAAAAGCCTGACTTTGTGACTGTCTTTATGTATCTCTGAAGGTTCAGATCCAGACATTTTTCTGGTTTTTCCCTCACAGATTTGACTGAGTCTTTAATTTTGTCCCCTGTTGCTTCTGTCTTATTTTCTGTTCCTCATTTCAGCGTAAGAGTCTTTTTATTTCCTGCGGGGCGTTTTTTTTTCTTTCCCTCCTCCCTTCATTCTGCAGTAGATTAATATTTTGGGACTCTAATAGACTTAATACTGAGCGCTAACTGTGAAAGCGGTATAATTTCACGATGTCCTCGGGGAAACAGAAATTAATTGGCTCATTTCTGACACTCTGTCTGTCTTAAGTATTTTGGTTAAGAACCTCGGCAAAGTGCTCCCATAAATAGGTGGATTTTATTTTTTTAATTTCTTACAGCTGAAGGATGAGAACATGCATGTGGGTTTTGTTTTGTTTAAGCTGCAGGTCCATGGGGAAATGTAGTAGACTTTCAGTATACGTGTGGAACTGAAGAGTATACTAAGTACACTACGTTTATCCAGGGGACGCCTGCTGGACGACAAATACGATAAAAAAACCAGAAAAATTATTCAATTTGACTCAAATACTCAGTATTATTTTAAAATCCTGACTGGTAGATTTTAAAGTGTATGAAATAGTTGGTTACTTGATTTAGACTGTATCTATTTTGCAACATTTTGTTATTATGAATCTTAAACACAATCACATCTGGGGTTCCGCAGGGCTCCATTATCGGGACACTTTTTATTCAACACCAATAAGATTGGAACAATTAAATCCAGCTTAACACAACAAATACAGAAGATAATATTAATAAACCTAAGATTATAATGTGTTGTATAAAATTATGTTTTACTTTGGTTATATTCTTGTGTTTTTCCTTCTAATGTTTATTTATTTTTGCCATTTGTGTTTTTATTTGGGTTTTTGTGTCTCATTATTTTTCTATATTACAAGATTAAGCTTTTTAAATTGTTTTTTGGACATTATTTTATATAATCTGAGTTCCAGTGTCCTTCTGAAATATTTCTCGTTTTTCTTTCTACATATTTGCTTTCCTCTTCTTCTGTCCACCTCTTTTCTTTTCTTTACCTTCTTTCTTGACTTTTCCTTCCCTCTTCATTGTTTTTCTTCCTCCTGGTTTTCCATCCATTTTCCTTCTACCTTTTCCTTTATAATTAAATTTATTCATTTTCTTTACCCCTAATTTATTCGTCTATTCTTAATTTTTCCCTTCTTTTTCTCTCTTTTCCTCCTTTAGGCATCTATGCCTTTCATCAACTTTTCTTCTCTTCTATGTTTTTCTGTCCAGTTTATTTATTCTCTTTGAATTCTTCCTCTTTCTAATATATTGTTCTTCTTTTCTTCTGAACTTTTTCTGTCTCTTGTTTTTCTTTCACCTCCAGAGGATTTAAAACGTCTGCAGGTCTTTTGAAAGGACAGGGTTTTTGTGATTTAAAGGATAATAAATAACTGAATCTCCGTTGATCCGACAGTTATCCTGTAACTATAAAAACGAATCTGTTAAGAGAGAAACATGAAAAAGCTGCATTAACTTCAGATAAGTCTGTACTTTTTGACCTTTCTAATGTCAGAGTTCTGAGATTAGATTTCTGAGAATTTGGCAGAATTTCAATTGTTTTCTCAGAATTTTGACTTTTATTTCAGAATTTTTTCTCAATTTTTTTTCATAATTGACTTTTTTAATTTCAGAATTCTAACATTTTTCTCTGAATGTTTTTTTTCTCTGAATCTTGACTTTTTTTCTTTCAGAATTATTTTTTTCTCAGAATTTTGACTTTTCTAATCTCAGATTTCTGACTTTTTTTTCTTAAAATTTCCAATCTTTTCTCAAAATTTTGACTTTTATTTCAGGTTTTTTTTTCTTCAAAATTTTGACATTTTTAATTTAAGAATTCTGAGTTTTTTCTCATTCCTTTTTTTCTCAAAATTTCACTGTTTTAATCTCTGAATTCAGATTTTTTTTTCTCATACTTTTGCAGAGAAAAAACACCAAACCTCCTGGGAAACCAGCTCCTTCTTATATTTTGACTGAAATACCGGGACAAGATTTATTTAAATTAAATTAATAAAATAATCCTCCTCTGTTAGTCAGAGTTATTTGTTTTTTACAGCTGCTGCTTGTGTTTGTGTGCAGTTTCACAGATGTTTCCGGGCCTTCTTCTCCTGCTCCGCTCCAGAACCAGGCTCCACCTTAAAGACATTTTCTCGGCCGACCAAGACGTTCCGCTCCGCGCGGCCGGAGAGGAACCACCAGGTGACGGCGCCCGCCCCGTCCACGGCGCCGCCAACCCCCTTCCGCGGGTTGTCGGCGAACAGCGGCTGCTCTGCTGCAGAACCTCCATCTGCTGCCGGACCCAAACCCAAAGTGATTCTGGTGGCTCACTACAGGGAATAAAGAGACGCAGAATAAAGGGAGCAGGTCTCCGAAAAGACAAAGCATCTTTTGTAGCAGAGAACCGAACATGCAGAACATGAAACCGGGCCGTTTAATCCCGGTGAAACGCGCTGCGATCCGAGAACAAACGCTCTCTGAAGCTTTGTGTACAAAGCACACTGAAGATGTGAGATTAGGGCTACACGCTGTGCTTTGTGTTGACATTACACACCTTTCGCTTCTGGATTTACAAACCGAATCCCATTCAGAAGAATAACACTAACACCTAATGCTCAGCACAGAGGAGGGATTCTTCCTGGATTCACATCTAAATGTCTCTGTGTTGGTTTGTTTTGGCAGCTGTTTGTTGTTTTTGTTCACCTTGTAGAAATGTTGCAGTTAAATTAAGTGAGGATAATTTGTTTTTATTGTCCTCAGATATTTGGGCTTTGAAATGTTTTTGCCTAGATTTACAGAAGCTGCTTGTGAAATCATTCAGTAACTCAATAATTAGCCTTAATAAGGACTTTGTTTAGTTTTCACATTTTGTCAGGTTGCACCACAAACTTCAGATATTTTATATAGATTTCATGTTTCAAAGTTACACACAAAGAGGCTGAAGGAAACAGGTTCATGGTTTAACGTTTTGAAGAAATACAAACCCAAAATGTACGTTTTTCTTCACCTCTCCTCTGACACTACGGAAGGCAATTAGTGCCACTGAAAAAGGTAAAAATAAATAAATAAATCCAAACATTTTTCTTTGAATTTTTACTTTTTCAAACTTGACATTCTAGACTTTTTTCTAAAATGTTGACATTATTTAGTCTCAGAAATATTTTTTCCCCTCAGAGTTACTTCTTACTTAGTTTGGAGTTCTCCAAAATTGTTGTTTTTCTTAGATTTTGGGTATTTTTCCCACAGAATTTTGACATTTTTTCCTCATAACACTGTTTACTATAAAAAAAATTTAATGTTTTTTCAGAATTCTAACATTTCCTCAATTGTTTATGAGAATTTTGACTTTTTCCTCATAATTTAGATCTTTGACTTTTAATTTCAGAATCAAAAGAATTGAGTTCTCAAACGTGTTTTTTTTTTTCCCAGAAACTTTTTTTCCTCAGCATTCTGTTTTCTCAAATGTTTTCAGTTTTTCTTAGAATTCTATTTTTCCTCAGAATTTGACTTTTTTGACTTAAAATTTTTGACTTTATAATCTCAGGTTTTTGAAAGTTTTAATCTCAAAATTCCGACTTTCATAAAAGTCAAAATTTTTTTCACTGGCCCTAATACTTTTCCATAGATAACGTTATCTAATGCTATTTAATCTGAGAATAAATGATCAATAAATAACTGGAAGAGTTTAAAGCAGAAATTGATAAATGGAAATGAAAACAGTATGGAACTGCAAAATTATCAACATGCTGAGGCATCCCAGCATTTTGAAACATGTTGGAGACATTTAAGATTCAAATAAGCTAAATTTGCAAAAAATAAAGTTTATATGTTGGAACATTAAATATTATGTCTTTGTATTGTGTTCAGTTGAATGTGGATTGGAAAGAAAATGATCATATTTTGCTTTTATTTATGTTTTACACAATGTCCCAACTCCATATTGGGCTGTAGAGCCACGTAGATATCTGAAATTTCTAAGTTAATTTTATTTAGTATATCACCAAGTGGTTGTGGTTCAAGAAGCAAATTTCTGAAAGGAGGAAATTATTTCTTTCTTTCTGTTCTAATTGACCTGGTATTTTATTGTTTAACCTAAAATGAACTTGATATTAAATTGCACAGGGTGTCGTTCTGGGAAAGCAGCCAAATTATTAAAATAAATAACACAAAAAATAAACAGCTGCTACACAGAGTATTTTTATAATTTATAGTATTAGTCTCTTTCACAGTTTCAGTGTTTTTCAGCCTCATTTTCTGTTTTTAACACCATAGTGACTCCAGAGACACTATGGTGTCCAGATGATTCCTGACCAGTTTTATATAAACAGAACATTTTCTCTTATTCTGAAGAAAGCAGATTTTTCTCTTCTTGAATCACTGACATCAATAAAATACTTCAAGTCATTAAACAATAAATTTTCTTTCTTCTCTGTTGATTTATTTGTCTTTCATCCTTATTGTTCCCACATACTAACCATAATATTCCTTTAACCAGCTGTAGATGCACTTTCACTTAGCTAGCTAGCTTAGCTTAGCTTAGCTTAGCTTTGGGCTTGAGCTCCCAGGCAAAGTTGGTGTAAACTTGGTCATTCTCTCTCTCTAGATCATTTAAAATTTGTCTTACTAAATTTCAAAGGAATAAATTATCAGTTAAGGCCAAAAAGGTACCATAGTGACACAAAGGTTACATTTCATGGGTTCAACATTTTGAGATATTTATGTTTTTTCCTCTTAAAAATAATTTAAAACATATAATAAGTCAAGATTAGCAAACATGCTTTATATCTATTCCAATGCCAGTTACTGACCTGATTAATGGCTGCATGGCGCCGCTAACGAGACGGCTAGCGTTAGCTTTAACGAGGCTAACAACTAGTTTTTTCTCACATTTCCCAAATGATATATTTATGATCCCAGACTTATAGGAAAATATTCTTAGAACAAATGAGTGACAAATATCCAAAGCCCACTGACATTTAGACTGGCCTAGTCAAAGTCTGGACATAAATCCAATTGAGATGCCGTGGAAGGACCTTAATTGGGCTTTTTGATGGTTGAAAACTCAACAATGTGGTTAAACGGAAAGCCAAAAAATTACTTTTTTGCAGCGATACGGTGGTTTAACTCAGATTGTCTTCAAATTATATTTGCTTAATGATCTGAAACAAAAAACTAAAATATGAAGCATTAAATAGACTTTCAAAGTGCTGTAGTTGTTTATTTTTAATGAGCCAAACTATAATAGGAAATAAAACTCCTTGCAATAAATGAAAATTATTCTAAGCACTAATCTAAAAGTTTTTATCACCCTCAAAACTTTGGTCATAACTTCCTACATGTTTATTGGTCCGCTAGTCTTTCTGAGAACTGATTTTTGTTTAAATAAAGTTGTTTGACTTAAGGGATTGTCAGTGACTTTGTGGCATGTAGCGTCAGAAACGACGCTACATGAGTCTGATGTTTATGAGTCTGATTAATTTACAGTGTTTGCTAAACACAGAAATAAGCAAGACTGCATTTTATTCTGAAAAGCTAAAAGATGCCAAACTTCTTCTTCTTGCCCCATCAGTTAGTTATTACCTAATTCTTTTTGTTTTGTTATGGTGTTGGTTTAAATTTATTTGGGAGGTGTATTCCTGATTTAGGAAAACAGTTTCTTCATGTCTCCCATTTCCATGCCGGAATTTAATTTAATCAGTAATTTCATGCTGTTCAGATCTATGAAGGCTTTGCCAGTATTTACAACCCGAAATCCAACCCTATTCCTCCAAACCATCATTCAAACCCTAAATCCAACATTAATCCCTGATGGTGAGAAATCAACAACTATCAAACCGAATTGAGGGGAACTTTAAATCTGAATCTTTCATCCAAACATGTTGTGCCAGTGGAACAGGAGGTTTTCTTTCTTTCTTTTCAGACATAACAAACTGACAGTCAACATTTCATTGAACTGATATTTTAAAGTCTTTATCATCCTTAAGGTTTAAGAAACACTGCAGTTGTACTTCTGTTTGTTTTCCCTTTATGCATTTCTGTGAAACATAAACAAGTTCATGTCCCAAACGGATCCCTCCGTCTTTTCCTTTCCTTAGTTCAAAGCAGAGCAAGAGTAAATTTGTCTTTCTTCGGAAAGCGGAGCATGAAGATTACTTTCTCCTCTCTACATATTAACGTCTGATGATTAATCCAGGAATTATAATAGGGAGAAAAGCAGATTAAGGATTCTGTATTGCAGCCTTCATCTCTGCAAGAGCCAAACACAATTCACAGTGTTGTAACGCAATGTTATGAATTATGTTTATGAATGAACAGGGAAGTAAGGCTAAAAGTGCATTATAGGTGGTTTGTAACTTTATATTATTATTTTTATTTTTCCCACAGTTTCCACAAACAATGTCCAGAAATCTGTTTAGGACAAATCAATCAAGCTGTTTTTGGTGGTATAAAAAACACAAATTGCATAATCATGGGTGGGAATAATAATTTAACTTTCTAGGAAAAGTTTATGTAATAACATACATTTTTAATGTATTAATTCCAAACTTTTACAAACTCTAATTTCTAATATCCCCCAGTTGACGCACTGCTGTCTCAAATAACGGCTCGAGGCTAACGGCTCAAGGCTAACGGTCCAAAGGCTAATGGCTCAATGCTAACGGCTCGAGGCTAACGGCTCAAGGCTAACGGTCCAAAGGCTAACGGCTCGAGGCTAACGGTTCAAAGCTTACGGTTCAAGGCTAACGGCTCGAGGCTAACGGCTCGACGCTAACGGTCCAAAGGCTAACGGCTCGAGGCTAACTGTTCACGGCTAACGGCTAAGTTAGTTAGCTTTATTGCTAAATCACAATCACACTGACAGTAAACTCGGACATTTTAGAAGCTACAGATATAAATCAGCAGTTTAAGTAGTGATAATTTACGGAGCCCCCTAGGGGACATGGGGAATTTTTTTTCTTTTGCATGCCCTCGCAATACTTTTGCTTTACCTCGCAATACTTTTGCGTTCCCCCTCAAAACCTTTTGCGTTCCCTCGCAAAACTTTTGCGTGACCTCGCAAAACTGTACTGATCAGTCATGCGGAATAATTGAATACTGTAAGCCTTTCTTACGGTGGCCGCGGTACTTTCTGCTTTAATATAAGGTTATGTGAGGTTTTTCCATGAATGTTAATATCTCCTTGTCCGTACTTTAGTATAGAAAGGCACCAAAAACCTATGATATAAACAGAAACGTTCCGTAAGTAGGAAAGAAATAAAAATACATCCAAACTATTTGGACTATTTCTGAGTTATTATCGCGGGGTAAT
>CAEGAG010018722.1:0-13422 GCA_903067065.1 Brachyrhaphis terrabensis | reverse complement strand
TGTGTACCGTCTGTATGTAGGCACATGCGGCTTATAGACAGGTGCGGCTTATGTATGTACAAAATGGTTTTTCCTTTGCAACTGTACTGGGTGCGGCTTATAATCAGGTGTGCTCTATAGTCCGGAAAATACGGTACTTTTTCTAGGAGGAATCAGTAATCCGATTAAAGTTACTTTTTCAAAGTAACTATGCCATCACTGGTGACGATTGATGACGTTCGGACTTGTTATTTCTCAGATATGACAAACGTAAAATTCAGGATTTTATTTTCTGTCAGAATATGCACTGAGTCATATGTGACCTTTTCAGTGGCTTCATGGATGAGCTGAACAGGAACACAAACTGCACTGTCTGAGGTGCCACTAGCAAAGGACACTGTGGTAAACTGCGTGTACGAAGTGTGATGGTCAGAGCAAGTTCTTTCCAGTCAGTCAACAATTCTTTTGTTAGGTTTCTGTAGCTGAAAACATATTCTATTCTCTGTTGACTGGAAACATAAGTGTGTTCTCATGAGTGAACCTTGTCCCCAAACTCAGCAAAAACACAGTTTCACTTCAAAAGGAATAGCAAGTTTGCACAGTTAAAGCCAATAAAGTATAAATGATTAGTAAAAATATGAGTAAAAGGAACTTGTGGTATTTATGAATTTGCTTCTTGTAACATTTATATGTTATTTGGCTTAGCTATTTTTCTCAGTCATGTGACATGCTAATCCTTTCATATTGGAATTGTATGCAGTCTTGTCTCAAGTGCCCCCTACCAGCCATACACCAGCACCTGATTCACATAACAACCAGCGAGAGTCCATCAAGTTCAGCAGGTGTGAGCAAATTTGACTATTTCAAGGTTGTTGTTCTTCACACTTCAAATTAACATACAAACAAAACAATTGCAGACTGTGAGAGGCAACATGACAGTTGACACTTTTTCAAATATGAAAGTCTGTTGTACAAAATTTAGTACAGAGCAGGTTCATGAGACAGCTTCTATATTAATTGTGATGTAGGTAAAAATACACACCAACAGCAGTTTATGTAATTTTAACAGGTGGTTTATAAATTAACAAAATTATTTGCAATACTGTAGGATTTAAAGAAAGTGCTTTTTAAGTTCCTGCCTTGTTTTTAAAGCTGGAGGCTTTTTAACATGGAGAAGCAGAAGTTTGTTTTACTCCACAAATCTGGAACAAATTTCCAGAAACACAGAGTGGTTCAGGATTCCTTTAGCAGAATGAGTCAGATTTTGTCTGGTGTGTCTTGATGTGGCCTTTCTGTTTTAGGCTGACTGTTAGGGTCTGTGTTGGCAGAATTTGTGACATAACAAGCAAGCCAATTTAGGGAAACAAGCAACTGGTTCCCTATGAAATAAATTTATTGCTGTGTATAATGAGAAGAACTGACAGTTTGAAGTCAAAGGCATGTGTTGCAGGATGCTGTAAAGAATTCAAAAGGCAGCAGGTGATTAAGGTGATTAAAACATTTCTGTGAAATTAACTAAAATTTAACATGAATAAGCCTGATTTGAATATAACCTGCTATGGCCTTATTTGCATCAAGATGATCAGGATCAGAAAATGCTGATTACATGCATCTTTCTGTGATTGGGGTCCTAATCAGGTTAATATGGGAAAATTCCTATCCTACTGAGAGAATCCCACAGGTGTCTTTGAATTAATTTGCTTGAGCAAGCATCTGAAGATGTGAATAATTCAACCTGAGTGTAATTGGAGTGATGCTTCAGTGAAATGAAATGATCCAGGTAAATCCAACCTTTTGGGGAGATGGCTTCACATGAGCAGTCTCACTGATATGCTTCAGTTTGGTTACTGACCTCAAACTGGTGGGAAGAATCACATCTTGGTGTAAGAAGTACCTTCATCCTAACAGGCATGAAAAAGCAGCATATTTTATTTTTCATTCCAGTTTATTGCATCATGGGCTGATTTTTCAAGATGACTAGAAAATAAATTAATTGTTCAATTGTAATGTATTTAATTGTACTTTTCTGAGGGTTTTGATAATCAGAAAGCCTTTAACTATTTTTTTAATATTTATTCTTTAATTGATTCTCTTCAGTAGTTGAAACACTGGGACTGGAAGAGCTCATGTGTTCCAGTTTTATTTAGAAATTGAAAATTCCATATTTGGAGTTGTGGGGAAAAAACTAACAGACTGAAAGGTATAAGTCAGAATTTTCATTTGGAAAGTTGAATGTTTATCAATACTTGCAGTGTCATATTCCAGTATTCAATGTGTTTGATTTGCATCTCACTAAATCTTACTGCTCTATCTAAATATAGTTAATATGTTAGTAGATAAACATATGTAAGTGTGGGTTCACACTAGCCCTGTTTAGTCCCCTTTAATCAAACTCTAATTTGTTTGACCAAAAAGTCCAGATTGTTTGGTGGAATGTGCAATCAAACTCTGATGCAGGACAGAAAAGCCAACTCTGGTCCTCTTAAAAACCTAGATCTCCATTTGGTTGAAGTTATGTCCAGTGTGGTTTGAATACATGTGAATGCCAAGCGGACTGGACACTGCTCCAAAATCAGGAAGCAGATGATAGCGCAATGCATTCTGGGTTAATAGAACCAAAACAAATGCGACAGTCTAATGCTAGAGAGAGAAATGGCTTGTGGTCTTTTACCAAAAACAAATTCTACAACCTCTAAAATCTGATTCTACTCCATTTCTATCTACATTTTGTGAAGAACATTAGCTAAAAATGTAATGTTGCAATTTTAGCCCCCATTCAAACTGAGTCTACCAGACCATCAGGTGTGAAAACACCCTCAGTTTATTAATTAGCAAATCCCTATGATTTTCCAACTTGAAGCTGGAACACAGGTTAGGTTGAGATTCGTTTTAATCCTTAGCTCCAGTAACAACTTCAGCTGCAACCTAAAGAACCACCGACACATTCCTGTTTACATGATGTCTGTTTTAGTTCCACTGGAAACGCTTCTGATGAAGGAAAGACCAGCTTACTTGAAGAGCTAATCTTTGCCACTGTTGGAAGTCATTTAATTATATTTACCAGGCAAATAATAAATAGCAAATATCTTCAACCTACCACTAAATCCCAAGAACCACTTATACAACAATTTGAGAAGCGTGGCTTTAAGAGTCTCATGAACAGAATCTGCAAGTTTTAACATTACTTTTTTTTTTTTTTTCCAGAGAGTAGACAAGACTGTAGCGTTAAATCAAACTCATCTTACCTAGATTATTCCCACACTGAATTCCTAGCTGCCTCGCCAGCAGTGTTGTGAGAGGCTCCTTTTTAATGGTCCACCAGAATGAAACCCTTGCCACCTCCTCATCCTCATCTTTCTCTCGTTGTTTCTCTAACTGTGTCTGTAAGTCTGAGTCACAATGCAGTCACCATCCCACACTGTGTGGGGAGACAAGGGCCTGTGATGTATGAGAGAGGTGCAAAGCGTGGGAAGAATAAACTGCATTGCTCAGGGACCTGTGTGTGTGTGTGTGTGTGTGTGCGTGCGTGCACCATTGGATCTTACAGGTTAGTGATCCCTGGACGCCTCTCAATATGTTTCATATACTGGCACAGGGTGTATGCCTTTTTAATGGAACAGTTTATTATGCCCCCAAAGTAAGTTGGAGAAACATGGATAACAATGATGCATCAGATTCATGGTGAACGAAGAAGTCACAGAGAGACCCAGAGAACGGCGACCGGGGGCTCGTAGTGAAATTCATATAGAAAATAGATCTGGAGTCTCTGGGAGTTTCCCCAGGGACAGGTTAGCCTGACACCTGGTGCACCGGGGCTCTCCTAGGAAGTAGACTGGTAAACAATATCTATCTGTAGCTGGAGTAGTTCTATGTAGCACTCATTGCTTTGACTGAAGTAGAAAACCCAAAGATAAGTTCACAGCAGGGCTACCCAGATTAAACATTTATTTTTATTTTTTTAAAGCAGACCAGCACAGTGGAGTCGAGCTAGGAAACTTGTCATAGTGATCTGGGACCACAGGCTTCATCAACAGCCATCTGGGCTAAAGATGGAGACGGCTGTTAAAAACCTTGTTCCTGTGAGCTGTCAGTCAGGCTGAAAAAAAAGTAAGAAAAGCATGTGATTCTTTCAGTGAAAGACCTATCAAGCCTTTTCTTATCACTCTCTCTAAAGTACGACATCCATCTTCAGAATTGAAATGTCTGCCTGGCTGACCTGTACCTGAAACCGAAGAGCTGCCCATGATGGGCCACGTTTTCATAGACAATGGGTTTCAGCATGGAATGCTCAGTGAAGGTGCTTACTGATAGTAAACCGAAGGATGAAGAGAAAAATAGTACATAGAAACTATGAAGAAAAGCAGCAGCCTAACTTTCATAGTTTCCTGAAAAACTGAAACAGACTGATGACATGGCACTTTAATCATGCTGCCATTTGACATGCTGGCCTAAAGTCTAAGAAGCATTCTGAGTCACATTTCTATTAAAACCACAGCAGTCTGAGCTGAACAACATGGAGCACTTTTATTTTTAGTGTCTCTTTGTTATCAGAAAGGCAGTAAGAGCATTTGGACGTCTTCTTCAGTCTTTATTGTAGCTTATGTCATTTGAGAGATTTTTTACTGAGTTTGGCTTTTGTTCAAATACTGTCAGTTTTGCTTTGTGTTCATTCTGTGTTGTTATGGGGATTTTTGCTGGAAATTATGATGAGATAGTCTTGCTAACTACAATTTTCTTTTATGCAGTAGAATCATGTGCAGGTTTTCAAAAGCAAAGGATTTTTGTATGTTGTTGGATGCCAAATTGTCACTAGTTAATGAAGCTCTGAAAAAAGCAGAGAAGATGGAGGTGCAAGAATAAATAATTTATGTCCGTCATAAGATGTTACAGCAATAACCCCCTGCTTTTGGAGCAGCTGTAAGCTTAACTGACTGTGTTATAAATTCTGCTAATAATTATCTAACCACATTATACATTATACATCATGTGACTTTCAGCCACAGATGTGTCATTAAATAAGAAAAACAGAAGCTGATTTATTGGGAAAAGTAACATAATCCTTCCTAATACATAAAATGCCACCTCTCTCCTCTTCCCCCCCTTGGCCCATCACAAAGGGGGTTAGGGAGGTATAGTGCATTGCACAAGACACTATTGACATTCAGATCCTGTGGTTGTGAGGGGGCTGAAGGGAGCTACTTGAGGAACTGATGGCACTCCACAAAATATGCCACTCTGGGTAGTTGCCCATGTTTCCCATATCATGCTAATACAGCAAAACCAGCTAAATTCTACGCCTTTCATCCGAGTCACACACATTAAAGAAAATCAAGGGACACATCAAGAGTGATAGTCATGCTTTGAATGTCTGACAGAATGTTATCATAGGCTAATTAGTTAAAATAGCACAATTCACTACTCACCTGACAGAAACAAGTCGAAAGCCATTTAATGCTTCTTTTGATCCTAAATGCTTGACCCAACTTGAAGCTAAATGATTGTATTCTCCAGGATTTTGAAAACTTTCTTCTGGCTCGGTGTATAATATGAGTTCTGCAGCTCCAGATAGTTGGTTATGTGGTTTATAAGAGAAGTAATTCTTACCTAGATAATACGGATCATATCCTAAATATATGCATATTTTTTGAGATGCCTTGTCTGTTCCAGCGTATTTAGGGCATTAGCGTACTTGTGATCAATTTTGCAGTGTTTTGAACAGGAGAAATCCTCTTCCGGCCCTTCATCTGAATTTCGCACGTCATCCGGGTCATGTGTCTGAAACCTAGGAATTGTCTGGGTTTTCTGAGCTGTTTCATATTGTGCCTGGATGAGAATTAAATTGTTGCATCTTATCTGTAGCTCTCTTGAGCGTCGTTGTAGATTGTGTCATTCTGGATTTCGATATATTTGATGTGTTATGTGCAGCAATTTAAACTCTTTTGTAAGACCATGTTATGACAAAAAAAATAAAGCTTAAGAAATTATCAACTATCAACCACAGCTTTTTGAAAAAGGTTTGAAAACACTAATATTATCTCTGCTATGTTAATTCAACAAACGTAATATCTGAAGTGATCTACTGCTGGGGCCTTTTGTAAAGGCATACTTAACACAAAGCTTCTTTTTTCTTCAAAATATTTTCGAATCATTTCCGTTCTCCAGCAGTGTCCCTGAGGGATTAAAGCGAGCGGCACATTTTCTTTAGATAAGTGTCCTATCGTGTCTGAACAGACACTGATCCGACTGATGGCTGTATTTGAGATTACAAAATCTGTCCCTTCTACAGAACGAGCAGCCAACATTAAACTATCTGAGCTGGACTTGTACACATTGAGCCTCAGCTTTGGAGGAATTTGTTTGAAATTGACAACGATATTTATGCCATGGCTTCCTCTGAAAATTACCTTCACAGTGAGGGAGAACCAAACCAGTGGAGTTGATGAAAAATAGCTGAACAATAAGCTGAAATGTTTGACCAGGCAGTCCCTACAGGGTGTTCCAATGTTTTCTTTTTGTGATTGTTGCAGCCTAAAATTACTGATTTTCCAGCAACTTTTTCAAAAAGTTGAGATGAAAGTTACACATATTTTTAAGCTTTGTTTTTTTCTGTAACCTGGTCTTACTAAGATGTTGAATTTGCTGCATGTACGTAACCTTTCCAAAAAACACAGGAGTCCCAGGTTAAGGTTTTTGTTATAACCCAGCTCAGCAAGGGAAGTAACAATGAGCCAGGTGGACCAGGCTTTAAAAAACAGGTGGTGTATTATTTAGATTTTTTTTTAAGTGAAAGGGAAAAAGGGGGGAATCTAAAGGAAGAGCACCGTGATAGGCATAAATTATATGTATAAAATACAGGACCAAAACCAGACTCACAAACAGAACTGTCAGGTTAAATAGGGGAAAAACTATTCCAGGGGAAATCAACCAGAACTAATTCTAACAAACAATCAGGTACTAGAGCCTGCAACCAGAAACCACATAGGTTCTAAAAAAGAAAACAAACAGGACCTAAACTATGCACTGAAACAAAGAAACCTGGCAGGAACAATTAGTGTAAGCAAACATGTCAAGCCAAAGGTTTCACAAGACACTCCAAAACAAAGAAACAAACTGTTCAGATCAGATCACAGCATTGAAAGCTCAGTAGGGATTTAGTAGGGTCTCTTCTGTGAATGGAGGAGCAGGAGATGAATATTCCAATCAGGATACATGGGTGGTGCAATGGGAGTTGTCAGTGGAGGCCTACTAATCCTAAATAGTGCTAATTTTTAGCTTTACCTTATGTTATAATGCTATTCC
This sequence comes from Brachyrhaphis terrabensis, assembly GCA_903067065.1. NCBI lineage: Eukaryota > Metazoa > Chordata > Actinopteri > Cyprinodontiformes > Poeciliidae > Brachyrhaphis > Brachyrhaphis terrabensis. Next base: position 6,144 of record CAEGAG010018722.1, on the reverse strand, counting down.
CTCTTCAAGAACATAGCTGGAGTGTTTACTTAATTCTTTCATGTATATTTGAGAAATCCTTTGTCTCCCATGGCAACCATTCAGCTGTCCAAAACACCTGGGTGGTCCTAGCCCCGCATTCAAACTGCAGCTCCTCCTCAGAGCTGCAGTTTCGAAGCTTCCAAGCTTCTGCGTCACAGAGCAGACCCAGCCCACAGCTCCCCCACTCAGCTCCCAGCTCCTTCAGACTAGCCAGCAGCAATTAGCAAACACCTGGTGGAACTGTCTACAGAGGCCCTATTTTAAGTTGCTGAATCAGTGTGTGTGTGTGCGTGGTATTTTCATGACAACTGAATATAACATAGTTAATTGATTGTGCTTTAAAATGGCACTAGGTACCTGGAAAACACACAATGCTGGCCCTTAAAATTAATATTTAAAATACTATTTAAAGTGAAAATTATATTTTAAAGTTCTGTCTTGAAATAGCATTTTTATTAAAAATTAAATCATGTAGTGAGGAGTTGTCAAAATGCAAAAGAAGAATTGCATATTGGTCATTCAGGTTAACTTGAACTGTATGCACAGTAGAGGGAAGTCCAAGAATGTTCTGTTTATTTCTAATCAGCTGTGTGACAAATGTTTAGATTCCATCTGATGCTGTGCAGCAGTGGAGAAATATTGTTAGCTCTTTGAAAAGTAGACTGGATGATGGTGCAGCTGACTTGGAGCAAAAAGGTTAGCTTGAGAAAAATATGGAAAGCAAAGTGCCCATATAGTTGTACTTTTTGCATCACCTAGTGCAGTGTTTCCCAATTCCGGTCCTCACGCCCCCCTGCCCTGCATGTTTTAGGTGTTTCCCTTCCGCCACACACCTGGATTGAATATGTGGCTGATTAACAGGCTTCTGCAGCACTTGATGGTCATGCAATAATTTGAATCAGCTGCTCTGGAATAGAGGTACATCTAAAACATGCAGAGCAGGGGGCCTGAGGACTGGAATTGGGAAGCACTGACCTAGTGGATTAAAAGCTGCTAAATGGTGTTCAATAAACATAACAAATGCCCAGAGAATAGCATAACGGGTGAGTGGTGAATATTCAACATTTAATTTATGTGGTTTTCTAATTGGGAAAATACATTTGGTTCTGTGTACTTTTTATTTTACTTCATGTTAACGTGAAATAAACTCAAACACACCGGAACATGATTGTTTGTTTTTATTAATTTTGTGTTATTTTCTTAAGTGAGATGTCTTTAAGTTTTGGGCTTAATCAAATTCATCTTCAAAATGAAAATTTCAATTTCAATTCATTACTGCCTTGCTGACCTTATTGGATCTTTACATCTATAGAAAACAGGAAAACTGTAATAGTTAAAATGCAACTGTTATGTTTGCTATTCAGGAAGATTATAAATTGATGTTATTTCCTCTAGAGATTATTATATAAAGAAGTACATTTCTGCCCGCACAGCAGAATATCAGTTTGATCAGTTCAGCTGGATATTTTTCAATAAAAAAAACTTTCAGATAAAAAATCTTTGTTCCCTTTTATATGAGGATGCTCATGTGTGAGCGTTTTCATCTGTGTACGAGTTTAACGTTTTGTGCCATTCAAGTCAAGCTTATCCTCCCTCCTCTACCCCCGTTTCCTCCTCATCTTATCTGTTTTCACATTTTCCCCTCTTTCTGTTCCTGTCTCCCTTCATCTTGCTCCCCCTTGCAGCTCCCCCTCCCCCATTTCCTCCTTTCACCGCCTGTTATCTCTGCTGTGCAGTTGACTGCCTCTGTCCTCTGGGTGTCAGCATTCGCCTTATCCTTCATTCAGCCACACAGCTTTGTGTGAACCAGTCACCCCATTGCTGCCTGTGCTTCATGTTTTCATCATTATTCTCCCCCTACGTCCTCATGTCTCTGTCTTTCTAAACATTTCCCCCCAGTTGCAGCTCCTCCCTCCCCAACTGGCTGCCTGTTTCTACAGCGGCCGTAAACATCATATTTTAGCCATTCTTTGCTCCCCTAACAGCTCCACAAACAGACACATTCCTCAGTCATAAATCTGCAGTCATGCTATCCACTAAAACCATGTGTGTGTGCGGGTGCGTGCGTGTGTATGTGCACTAAGTGCTAGCTATTGATCAAAAGTACAGAAACTGGAGCTGTAAGAAGAGATGCCCATGCAGTCATTCTTTCGCTCCAAATAGATGAAGGTGACTTTCAGGAAGTTCGTCGACACACTCACATGCACCCAGTGAACCGTGGAACCACCATGCTCACGCACACGCGCACACACCCCGACACTGCAAAGAAAGTGTGTGTTTTGACAAAAACAGATAATCAAAATAAAGTACGGACTGTGGAAAATGAAGGATGGAGGATGACTTTAAGTCTTGCAGAGGAGAGATGCTCCTATGAGGAGGTGCTCAAACAAAAGCTCCCTCTAAATTGAGAATATAATGAAATGTCCTTGCAGACCTGGGAAGACAAAACTCCATTACTCCCCTCACATTTTTCTACCCTCTCCAAGACTGTATTTATGAGGCAGAAAAAAGAAAAACACTTACCATCATTGTCATTTCAAAAATGATTCTCTTTAAACAGACCTGAAGTTTATTTTTATTGCTAAAACCTTCATTTGAAGGAAGGAATGATGTTCTCTGTTCCAAACATCTGTCATTTATTTTATTATTATTATTTTATTCAAAATAAGACCAGAATTCAGAGAGGGGAGAGGAGCTGAAGGTCCTTCTGGAGTACCAGGCTGACATTAACCCTCCTAAAACAGATGTACATATTCACATCAACATGAATGCCTCCCTTCTTCCATGAGTTCTACAGAAAAATTACATATTATTTAGTTAAGAATAAAAATGTATCTCTTTGAAACTGGTAACCATGAATTCAGCTATAAATATTTCTAAGGGTTGGCCAAATATGCAGTTGATTATACTTTGAAACTTTACTTAGGTTCTGTAGAATCCGTAAAAATGATGTGGCAGAAAATTAAATAACCCATAGAAGATTTAAAGGATGTTAAGGCAACTTATCTCAAGCAGTAGTTCTAAAGTTGGTCATTTTTTAAAAATAATTATATCTTTATTCAGCTTCCAGGGATGCATTGTAAAGCTTTAGTCAAAAAGAACCCTCAAGAAAATGGAAGTAGAAAAGAAACTCAGTAAAATGAGAACAATCAGTATAGAAATATAAGAATGAATAACAAAACATTAGTATGCACCTTATTGCAGTGAGAGCTGAAATAAGTCACTGTTCCTGTAAGATCTCTCATCCTACTTTCTAAATTTTCTTATTTTTTAACTTTGAAAAAGGTTTCCCAAATTCCTGTGTTAGCATTCACACACCATTATGAAAGGGAACCAGTGAGGATTAGATTGGGATTAATACACACTCTGTCTTTGTGTGTATTGATTTTGTTTTTTTAAGAATGACCAATATCCTAGAAGAAATGTATCAAGACAAGGTAACATTTGTGGTTCTAAATGAGTTTATTATTCAGACTGAGGTCAAGAATGGCCCTCTGTGTTGAAAAGGTTGCACACCACTGATCTAAGTGATAGTATTTTCATTGGCTGGGACAGATTTTGTCTACATACTTTATTAACATGCCTACCAGAGACATGGCTTTGTTTGGCAACTTTTTTGTGTTCCAGATGCAGTACGAAATACAGATTAATTCAAAAATACATGACCAAGAGTAATCTGCTAACTATAACACTTCATAGTTTGGAATAATACATTCATAATATTTCTAAAAGAAACATTTTTCAAACATGCATTTTTTGACGGTGCTCTATATACATCAGTCATATTACAGTCATGGTTCTGGCATGTTGGGACAACAAATAGCTGCAGAAGAGATTTGTGTGTGTGGGTGGGGGTGTGTGTGTGTAGGCCTGATTCTTTGCACTGAATCGAGTGCTCTTCACAGTGGCCTCTCTCATCCCAGTCTCGCCCCTGAAGGAAATTGATTTGCGAGTAATTAAAACTGTGTGCTTCTGGATGTGGGCCAACTTCATGTTCTATTCATGCAGATTAATACATATTTGTCGTTGCCTGTGGGGGCTTAAAGGCATCTGTCTGTGCCATTAAACATTTATGAGCATGGAGGACACAGGCGGGGAGAGAATCGTTCGGCAGCACTTTGCTCCATCCTCCTCATATCAGCACACATCTTAATGGCGAGCATTAAATCAGAATAGCCAAACAGGGAATTTGACGATGACAATAGCATTCATCACACCGTGGTTCTAGAGGAAAAAAATCTCCCCTCAGACACTCTTTCACTGCAAGATACCATCAGTCGGTGACGCTTATTTCATGCTGTTGCAGTTGAGGTTTCAAAGTATTTACTCACACACAGCCTTATCCTCTCAATCTGCTTTGATGATTACTTTAATGTCTTCACAACAAAAGAGATTCTTTATGTGCTTTTTGATAGTTTTTGGACACTAGGATACAATAGATGGTAGCTTTTGTATTTTCTCAACCTGGCCTCAGTTGGTGTGGGTGATGTTGGGTAATTTAACATCGCAGGGTATGTACTTCTGTGGAATATAGAGGGGCGTTATATAACCAATTTCCCCATCTTATGTGTTCTCACATCTAAGGCTGTGTGTGCAATGAAGAGAGTCCATTATCAAGAGATTACCTTGATAATTAGCATTATCAAAGCCCCGGCTTCTTTCAGAGTGGAATACCCACGCTAACCTCTCTGAAGTTAGCGTGGGTATTCCTCAGAAACACTTTTTTTTTTTAATAAATGTTTTTAAATAAAATCTCTTTATGGCAAATATATTTGCCTTTTTTCCTGATTGAACAGCATTTTTTAAAATTAGAAGAAATATGTATGCTGACAAAACAGCTGCACATCCAGAAGTCCCAATCTGACAATTCAGAAAATAATTGCTCCCAATCTTTCAGGAAAAGAGACTGTGTTCTAACAGTTGAGTGATTAACATTTCTCAGCCTTCTTTGAACTTTAGGTCCCTCTGATTCTCAAACATCACATTCCAGAGCAGTGTTTTTGCCTGCTTTTGCTAAGTAATCAAAGTTGGGTTAAACTAGATAGATAGTGTATGTCAACATCAATTTTCTCAAGACTTGTCAGAGATTTTTATGTGGAAACAGATCACTTTGTGTCACCTTTTGCTTAAGGCCAGATTTGTATAGTCCAAAACTAATGGCCCTTTTCCCCTAACATCTAATCAATGCAGATTGACTCAGCTCCACTCAGTTTCTGCTATGTTTATATGGTGCCAAGCCCTTTCTTCAGTACCTACATGGGATTCCTGACTGGAAACACATCAGGAGACTGTCAGTCACTGACTGGATAGGGGTGGAGTGGGTTGTGTCACAAGAGCAACTCCCTTACAAGGATCAGTTCTAACATTTGTAAAAACTCGCAATACTGAGTGTGCTAAGGAAAATAGCAACACTGCAAATTATATCGAATATTAATGCCACATTGCTTTTCACATCGTGGGACCACCCTGCTAGGATGACCCCACTCACACAGAGCTGGTATTCAAGTGCAATTGAAAATGACCTTAACCATGTAGAGATGAACTTCACTGAGCAGGTTCTAGTGGAAAAGGGTCGAAAGAACTGTCTTTTTGTCTTATTCTCCATCTTGAGCTGTGAATCTCTTCCACAGTTATCTCATGATTCTTCCATGATTCTCTAAACAATGTTCTCCTGTCTGTTTTAGTGAAAGGCATGCTCTAGTAGGTTCGCAACCTAATCCTACATTTAACCTATCTGCTGTGTCCCTTGGTTTGTTCACTAATGCTGTCCAATAAACTGTTGAAACCTTCACAGCTGTATTTAGGTGGAGAGAAGCATACACACGAGGACTCTATTTACTGGCTATATACTATGAAGGCAGGATTGCACAGGAATTTGTTTAAGAATATCAGATTAGACAAGCAAGAATGTGAATTTAGGGTCTAATTTCTTGTAAAAAATGCTGAAAGCCATGTTTCATTGTTTTTAAGTTTGACTAATGGCTAATATAAGTTAATATAGCAAAAAACATTCAACAGTACCACTGTGTTGTGTGAAACATTACACAGTTTGTCAGTTTGTTGCAATTGCAATATTTGCTTCAGAGTCTAAGAAGAACATATATATATATATATATATATATA
>CAEGAG010018714.1:0-10092 GCA_903067065.1 Brachyrhaphis terrabensis | reverse complement strand
AGAATATATAATCACAATAATATAAGAGGAAATTAACTTTCACAGGCCTACCTGAACTCCAGTTTCCTGGAGGTTGAACCTGACGCAGCAGGAAAGTCACAGGTTTCACACTTTAATTTTATTTTGTCAAAAAGTGACTTTTATAGCCATTTGAATTGGTTTCAAACACTCATTAAGTTTAAATAGAGACTTTTCGAAGATTAGCTAATATGTTGCTAACATGCTTAACGTTTCCTTCTTACTGATTTTTATCGGTGGTTGGCAAAAACCGTTTGGTACTCATTACCGCCACCTACTGGCGTGGAGTATAACTCAAAATGTCTACTTTATTTCATACATGAACTATTGATTAACTTTGTTTCCTAAAAATAACAAATTAAAACTTTAATACTTTTACTTTCTGAGTCTCTCTGTAGTATATTTATTAAATTAAATGTTTATTTTTGTCATTTAATTGTGATTCTCAATTGTTAAGTTACTTTAGATTGACTATTTCCCTCTGTCATTAGTACACATTTATACCACAAATGCAGTATAAAACGAGTTTTTTTATGTTGCCTTAAGTTTCCAAAATTCAATTTAGCATAGTTTCAATCTAGTTTATTAATCTTGTCTCAATGAAGATACAGTATTTAAGTCGTTATTTTTATTTTACTGCTTTTATGGTTTGTATATTTTAAAGTAGTAAAAACTGTGCAACATTTAATCAAGTTCTATTTATGTTTGTTGTGTGTTCATGTCAAGTTTCCTGTTTGGCAAGAATGTTATGAAGTTAACTAGTTGATTTATATGAAAAAGGTTTCATTATATTTACAACCACTTTCAAATTTTCAAAAACATGTTAAAACATTAAAATGCCAAAATTGCACCAATGTAAAAATAGAAATTTCTCTAAATTTGTTTTTTTTAAATTTCCGACCAAATTTACACAATCATATTTTAAATGTCATTAGTAGGAGGAACAAAATCCTTAATTTGGACAGTATCTGTGGTTTGATATTTGAAAGTTTCCCTACAGAACTACAGTGAATTTTAATTCAAGCAAAGTTCCATCCTAGCTTAAAAAGCACTTTGTATCTTTATGTAATTTCCACCACTGGGTCATATTTACATGCTTTCAGGAATTAATTATGTTTAATGCTACATTTTAAAGGTTAACAAACTTTTACACCTTTCTAACAGACATCTGGATCCCGGTTGGATTACAAATCCAACATTATTTACAGATACTTGGATAACTGATAACGAAGCACATTTATACATTTTAATCTTAGTCGATGACATTATGTGGCTGAATGTTGAAAGTTTATTTTCTTGGACAATTATCCCTTCTAATTTGGGATATTGTGCAGCTGGAAGGATTTTTGCTCTTACATTTTTACTTTCTGACTATTGTTTGATGTGTAACCATGGCAACAGTGTTGTTTTCAACAATACTGTTGCTTTGCTTTTCAAAAACTCAAATAATACTAAACTACAAGGTAGGAATTTCCCACCATCCCTCTAAAGATCATAAGGCCAGACAAAGAGGCCTGGCAAAAGCAAATAAAATCGACGTGTCTTCAATCTTCAATCAGAGGCATCTTCAGATTCGTTGCAAGACTGACTGCTACTGGAGAGATCCTTTCTGCCCACAGCATCAAGATCCAAAAAGACTCTTTGAACATTTAATTTCCCTTTAGGAGAAATAAAGTATTTCTGAACTGAATTTGCAACTTTAAAATATATCTTAAATTGTATATTATGGTCTTAATCTGTATTCATAGTAAACACCAGAGTTTTTAGAGCACAGGTAGTTTAAACAGTAACATTTAGTGTCACTTTTCAAAGGTAAAGTTCATACTTCTGACGACCTGAACACATTTGGAGCTGATTTAACGTCGCCTCTGTTTCCATTTGAGCAGATTGACATCAAGGCCTGCATGCAGATAAACCATGGAAGGTGAAAAAGGTAAATTTGATTTGTGGTGGTGAAATTCAATTTAACCAATCATTACTAAAGTCAGACATGCCTGTTGGCCTCAGCTTGATTTCATGACACCCTGTCCCTGTCGTTAGAGTATATAACTTAATATTATACATTTCTGTAGCAATTTCCACTTGGAGGCAGAGAGAGAAATGTCCACTTAAAGTTGGAGAAATCCAGAACTGGGAGACACGTGCAGCCTCTGCTGGTTGGACATGCAAAACTTCCACCTTGTACAATGAAATTTCTATTCTCACTGCAGGCTATTTTTGTCAAATACATATTACACGATGCAAATCATCTTCTCTGAAGTGGGATTGCTGGATCAAGAGGACGTCACTGACGCCATTCACGAGATTCGCCACAGCAAATTTACAATGCAAAAACAGACGAGACGCGGCTTTTCTCAGCTTCATATCACAGGTATAGGCAAATAGGAGGTTAGGTTTGAGGCAGATACTATTTTAAGTATGTACATGTCGGTGTTTCTAATGAAGCCGCATGTTGTGACATGATCCAGTTTCATGACCGCAAGCTTATGCTAAAACTGAAGACGAAACTTTCCGACCGTCCCTGTTGTGGATTTACAAGGTTTCCAGGTCTGAGGAGGAATGTAAGGAATGCAGTGCTTTGTTTATCGGAAACGTATCTCAAGAGGAAAAAGACGTGACAAAGAAGAAAAAAGAAAAAACATTTGAGCATTTTTAAGAGGGAAAATACATACAATGATGTATTTGGGCCATTGTAAACAGCAAAAAAAAAAAAACAACAAAAAAAACTAAAAACACAAAAAAAATTGGAAGTTTTAGATTAATTAGAACATTTCAAAAAACAAAAAATAAAATTCTGATATGCAAAAGCCACAAACCTGCAAAAAACAAACAAAAAAATAAATTCTAAAAATATAATTAAAAAAAATTTACTTTTGAAACTAGATTTTTTCTAGAAAATTTCTGGGATTCATCTCAAAATAAATTTTTATTCATGTAGTTATCACTGGGCGAAGGCAGAGGAGGAAATTTTTTCATTGATTATCTTTTTTGGTAATATCAGGACATAGAGATGTGAATGTTTCAGTGTCTTTTATATTTAAACAAAATTAGGTTCCTCTATTAGCTTCTGTAAATTAAATTCAGAATAAAAAAAATGGGATTGCAATTATTTATACAATTGATTTTTGTCTGTACATTTTAACAACTGTAAAAAACAGTTTTTTTAAATAAATAAGTTATCACTAAAATAACTTTAAATAAGGTAAAGTTATTTTAGTGATGCAAAATTAGTTGAGAAATTTAGAGAATCTAATTTTTTCTCTAAATATGCATTAAAGATAATTCAACATAACATAGTTTTGGATAAACCAAACTGTTTAAAATATAATCACACTGTTTAATGCGGCTCTTAAAACGCTGCAACAAACACGAAAACAACAATTAATGGTTTGTAAATGGTTTTTATTAGCAAAATAAGGGAGATGAGTCTACAAAGATTCTCTTTACATGAAGAACATACACATACACCGACAGTTGTGGCAGTTTCTTTACATGAAAAGACCTGGGCTTGTTTGCGCGCGTGTGTGTGTGTGTGTGGTCTCTCCTCTGGACCGCAGAGAAACAACCCGACTGTCGCACCTCTCTTAAAATACAGGGAATGCTTTCATCTCCAAGCACATACTCAAAAATCCAAAATGGCTTACATCGCTTCACCCTCAACTTTACAACAATCTAAAATCTTCTCCATATATGTTAAAATATACAATAAAATGCGACAAACCTGGTCTCTGTACTTAAAATACTTGAGTATATTAAACGCTCAGTGCCTTGACTAACCGCTTTCTGAATGATTGGGAACATTTGATATATTTTTTTGTACAGTTTAAAAACCAGAGCCCCAGATTTGTGGGCTAAATGTAACAATATACATCTCAGTGTTGAGCTCTGATTGGCCAAAAAGGCCTTCGAATGTCATGACAGGTGGAATGCAAAGAGGGCGGGGCTAAAAGGACTGAAGAGGCTACATGTTGATCGCCTTGAACCTACAGATATTTTCCCCCTCCTGACAGCTCAGTGATGTGCACAAAGAAGATAGTAGAGACACTAATGTATGAAAACAGTTTACGTCTGTATGTATAGAACAACTTCAGCAGGCAACAGAACAAGCATCGAGACTATGACCGCAGTAAAAGGCATGCGAAGGCACAGGTACCAACGAACTGGACTCGGAATTGTTCCGCTTTCCTCCATCCTTGTTTTGTGGTTTTGGGAAAAGAAATTTAAAACAAAAAGGAGCTTTTCCAACCAACGGCAAGGTTTCCGTTTCCAGAAATGGCGGCAAAGAACGCTGTAATCTCCTACTCCTTGGAAATGAAAAACAAAGATTAAAACAAAAAAAGAAGAACAAGCAATGCTTTTACATTGATACAAACAGCCTACACAAATGTAATAACGCTAGTTGAGAATGTTCCGAGACAGAAACATAAATAAAGCTGTTAAAAGTGGCGTATAGTACAGCACTGGTCCATCACTGATCCTCTTCTCATCCTCTCTACAAAAGATGCACAATGAGCTGGCTCCACCGCCTGAGGAGAGACGAGACATGAAAGAATGATGGATGGAGAGGCAGAGCTCGACCCTGGCACCAACGCTTCTCTACGCACCCACATGGAGAAAAAAAAAACTAAAACTAAATTAAAGCCTTGAGAAATATAAAAGAAATAAATGGTAAATTCCTACCGAAAGCAGGTCGTCCTCGTCGCTCAGAAAAGACCGCAGTCTTTCAGGTTGTTCTTGATGATGACATCGGTGACGGCGTCAAAGACGAACTGCACGTTCTTGGTGTCTGTGGCGCAGGTGAAGTGGGTGTAAATCTCCTTGGTGTCCTTCCTCTTGTTCAGATCCTCGAACTGACACTGGATGTAGGCGGCCGCTTCCTCATACGTGTTGGAGCCTTAGGAACGCCAGACGGGAGGATGAGGATGGCGAAGGAGCACATCACACAGAAAGATGCAACCAAAACGCATCAAGGTTTCTGCAGGTCTCAATAACTCAAATTTAAGACTTTTGCAAGATAACATATTTAAGGCCAACTTATTTTCTTAAAATGGATTTAAGACATTTTAGGGCCTTAATTCTAAATACATAAATTTTAGATGCTTTAAGACTTTTTAAGATGCGCGATACAGGTGGGCTTTTATCGTACCGTTTATCATTTATCATGATAAATTTCTTGTCAATGTTGACATGAAAAATCTAATTAAAAATTTTTAAACCCCTCCAAATGTTTTTTTCCCCACTGTTTGTTCAATGAGAGTATCAACAAATATCAATAAATTTAAAAAGTCTGATTAAATGAATTTACTGTGATAATACAAATCACACTTCATTAGTAAATGTGATTAGCTCAATTTGTGTTTATGGAGCTATAATTACTGTGCTATTCATTCACAACCAGTTACCTAAAAATAATAAATATTTATTGTTTATTGTTATCACAATAGTACTGTAAAAAATTGTGATAAAACTTTCTTATCGCCCACCCCTAGTATACAGAGCCTTGCAGACGTATCCATACCACTATTAAAATGACAAATATCAATTTATTTTACTGGGATTTTTAGTGATTTACAAGTTTTATCATGTTATCTTCCAGAAATAAGAATCTGAAAAGTGTGGCATGCATTTGGATTCAGCCCATGTCTTACCTGCATATTCAGGGTAGCAGATAGTGAGGGGACTCCTCTTGATTTTCTCCTCAAACAGATCCTTCTTGTTGAGGAAGAGGATGATGGAAGTGTCTGTGAACCACTTGTTGTTGCAGATGCTGTCAAACAGCTTCATACTCTCATGCATTCGGTTCTGAGGGGGGAAAAAAAGAAGAAGAAAGTTATAAGCTGTGTTCAGCGATCCATAAAGAATGATCTATCCTCTGTTTCACCAACCATCTCCTCATCCTCGGCCAGCACCAGGTCGTAGTCGCTCAGCGCCACGCAGAAGATGATGGCCGTCACGCCCTCGAAGCAATGGATCCACTTCTTCCTCTCAGATCGCTGACCGCCGACGTCAAACATTCTGATGAGCAGACAGCAGCGTTACCGCATCGAATGCAAACTGCACAACCAGTAAAATAATCACACACACAAAATATTTTTGTGATTTCACTCAATCATTTATGAAAAAAAACAAACAAACTAGAATTATCCAATTTTCAACTTTATTGGTGAAAAACCCATAAATCCCATCTTTATCGGGTTACTGAATGCACCAGACCTGAGAGCTAACACGTCACGCTAACAATAAGAGAGGTCAGAAAAGAAGTTCATGGTGATTAATGAAGAGTGAGGTACCTAAACACGAAGCAAAAATGCGCTTTATTAAACAGAGAGCCACGCTTTATTAAATAACAGGAAGGCTACACATGCTAACCGCTAATACAAGAACTGCAGATGTGACCATTTTGTCTTTGTTTTAAAAAACAGTCAAATCTTCATAAACTGTAAAGAGCCGTTTTCCTCCCTGAAAAAACAGAATATTTTCACTTTTTTTCTGGGAAATCTGTAATTATAGACTATATGCTGTAAATCTTCAATTTTATTAGTTAATATTAGCAACAATCGGTTTTATTTTACTTTGTAAATTTACCAGTTATGTTTTTTAATAATCCAGGAGAATTATCCAATAATCCGCTGATTATTGGGTCTTTAAATACAACAGTTATCAATATTTAATTTTAATAGTTGAGCTTTTTTTGCCACCAAACAACCAGAACTCTGCAGAAACTGAAGGACGGTCACAAAAACACAGTGAGTGTGAGTTTGTTGCTGCTTTGGGTTTGATCTAATCAGGGTCACTCTGACCTTTGCTCTTTAACTCAGAAGTAAACATTGTAGCAATAGTGGCAAATACCGGTACTTTGCTTTTTGTGAGTTTTTGTTTGTTTGTTTTACATTTCAGTTTTATTTACTGAAATTAAAGGCTGGAAAATGTCACACTGTATGATTTTTTTCCTCCCATATTGATCCAAACACAGAAATGAGACTTTAAACTTTAGCATTGGAATCATTTGGGTAAGAAATATTTCAGTGCTTTACTATCTTGTGCTATTTTTGATTTATTGTTTTTGTGAACCCCTATACCTAATGCTGTTTTTCCTCAAATCAGACTCACGGTTTTGCAGGTAAATGCCAATAAAAGCACCAAAAACCTTAATTGCAGCTTATAAAACAGATATCAGCAGCTCAGGTCCACATTTGCTTTTAAAAAAAGCCAGAAAGATTACATAAATAAAGCTTTTACTGCTTTAAGTGCTTTCATTGTTCAATTTCTGATCTAATCACCAGTGATGCTGAAATCGCCAACAATCCCTGCTATCGTGACATCATCGTGTCTGCTGCCCCTCCGGCCCCCTTCACTTCCTGTCTATGGCGTCAACAAAAGGCCCCGACTGAGTCACCACTGATGTGCGCAACACCCTGAGACTGTCATAAACCTACAGCTGTACGTGTTCAAAGTGAGTTTCTATGGCGGAGATGAGTCAGTGACAGGAAGAAAAAAAAAGCTAATTAAGCGTTTGAGTCGAAAACCCTGCCAAGGTTCTCACTTGAAGTGAAGGTCTTTGAAGGTGAAGTGCGTCTCTACGATGCCCGTGGTTTTGACTCGGGTCCTCAGGACGTCCTGCTGGGTCGGGATGTAAGTGGGCTGGGATATCCTGTCCAGATCGTTCAAGTAGCTGAGAGCAGGACACAGGGAAGAGGAATGTAAACAGAGAGCAAAAGAGTGCAGGAAATGAGGCGAGCGTTTCTTCTTCTGCACCAACCAGAGGTGGGCAGAGTGGCTAAAATTATACCAAAGTACTTCTGCATTTTTTAACTTAAGTAAAAGTAAAAAGTAGCTGTCCAAAAAGTGACAAGAGTAAAAACGTATTTGGTAAAAGGCAAGAAAACATCTCTTAATATTTAAAAATTACATAATCCAGACTTGTATTTTCAGGACCAAAATGATAACAATTTACATAAATAATTACTAAATAATATCTGACAACAAAAAAATCAACTTCCTTAAATATAAAACGTATTAAACTAACAAAAACTGAAAGTGTGTGTCTGGTAAACATTTGATTAAAACAAGCTCATATAAGAGTAGTGATGCTTCATAATAAAATTCCTTAGAGTAATAAAAATACTCTTAAAAGTAAATTTTTTCCAAAAAGTTACTCATGTTAATGGCAATAAGTAAATGTAGCTCATTTCTACCCACTTCTGGCACCAAATGTGATAAATTTAAAGCAACTAAAATCACATTTCCATAACTCAAATTTAATTTGTACAATTCAAAGTACTTTAAATAGTAAAAACACAAAAATATAAATTCATAGAGGATACAGTTGAAGCATTACATGTTGCCACACCAGATTGTTGATTAATGCTTCATTTATAATGTTTCAGAAAGAAAAAAAATCTTTAAACAGGTGGATTTTTAGTCTCGATTCAAAGGAATTGTTTCGGCTGTTTTGCAGTTTTCTGGAAGTTTGCTCCAGATTTGTGGTGCAAAGAAGCTGAATGCTGCTTCTCCATGTTGATACAACAGCGGCAGATCTTTAGTGTGTTGTGGTGCTACGCCGTTCAGTGATTTAGAAGCTAAAAACATTATTTAAAAGTCTATTTTCTGAGCCACAGGGAGTCGGCTGAACGCCAGCAGAACATTTTGCAGTTAAAGTTTTAAAACAAGCAGATGATTCCATCTTTGGTGAAATAAAAGCCCAGAAGACATTCGGTGCAACAACTCCTTTTGTCAAACTTAAACAATACCCCAGTAACTCTGGCCAAAGCTTTGCCTCAACAAACAGGAGCCCAGTTGTTAATCTAATCTCTGCTCTTTTCAGCTTGGTGTGTGTGTGTATTGTTTTCCCAGTGGTCAGTAGGTTCCCAGTGGCTGCTCCAGTCCCTCCCACTGTAGGACAATGTGTAGCTGGACAGGAAGCTCCCAATGTGTGAGGCTGGTAATGGACTGGCCATCTGTCTTGGGGGCTGGCCCACATTCTGCCAGAACCTGCTGTGGTCCCTCAGGAACCCACCTGGGACCTCACAGCTACTAAAAACACACACTGATCAGCTCACACTGTCTGGGGAAAGTATTCAAACCAAAGCGGATGTTTCCTAAATTTTGTCACATTAAAATCACCAAAATAAACATATTATGTTTGGGATTTTATCTGATAGAGCAACATAAAGTTAAGTGGAAGGATAATAAAATGACTAAAAATCCAAACAGTGTGATGCATATTTATATTCTGATACCACAGCGGGCTTGGCAGGTTTTCTGGGGGAAACCTTGTCTTACATTTTTTAAATTCCTCAAACTGCTGAAACTTTTAGTTTTCGTTTGCTGAATCTTTTTATTACATAACAAATATTTTATGACTCAAACTCATTACATTGAGGTTATAAAAAATCTGTAAGCATTCTTTTGTCTTCCAACACATGGAAGTAGGACTGGGGGAACTAATGATCCAGCAGTGACCTGCAGCAGAACAGCTTGTGTTTGCTTCAGAGAAACAAAACAAAGCTGCTCTTAAAACAAAGAGCAGCTTTGTGATATTATCATTTATTTCAGATTGCCCAATATCACAAACTTTAGCTTCAGAGGGAAGCGAACTGCTGTGTGTTTTCTAAAAAGCATGCTGTACTGAAGTGTAAGGTCAAAGATTAGCGTTTAGAAGCTGCGCTCTTTTAGCTCGACAGAGGAAGGCAAATATTGACAGAGTAAAAGTCCAGACAGATGCTGCAGCTCCGTTTCAGCGTCTGCTCGGCTGCAGCAGCACCTTTTCTGTTTGTTTGCACCCAAACGCCAGCAATTTCACATAAACCCAGCGGATTGCGGCGTTCTCGCTGCGAGTGACTCACCGATCTGGTGAACCAGCCGATTATCAAGCCGCCCATTTGTGTGTGTGTTTGTGTGACTCACTATGCCGCCGAGTCGTTGAGCTGATATTCGCGCGAGCGGCTGAAGCAGGCCTGAACTCCCCGGTCCACCCAGAGTCGCTTGATGACGCCGGCGAGCTCGGCCGTCATGAAGCCTTCCTCCGCCGAGCCGGCCAGGACGAACAGCTGCCGGGCGTCGTCCTGGCAACAC
>CAEGAG010018676.1:0-10884 GCA_903067065.1 Brachyrhaphis terrabensis | reverse complement strand
GAGGGACTATGTCTCCCGGCTGGCCTGGGAACGCCTTGGGATTCCCCCGGAGGAGCTGGAAGAAGTGGCTGGGGAGAAGGAAGTCTGGGCCTCCCTTCTGAAGCTGCTACCCCCGCGACCCGACCCCAGATAAGTGGAAGAAAATGGATGGATGGATAGATGGACAAGTTTTAATCCATCCAAATTAAATATTTTATGTTTTATCTGCGAGCCAGATGCAATCATCAAAAGAGTCACACCTGGCTCGCGAGTCATACGTTCCCGACCCCTGTTCTTTGAAGTATTGATTGTTTAAAGGGTATAATTAAATTTGGAGAAGACTTTAGATCAGAACCAGTGATAGCACCCACAGTCTGAACGCTAATCTGAAGCATTCAACTCGGACAGATGGAGCTGACCAGTAACAAAGGCTAACGTCAAAATGTTTAGATGCATCCACTGTTATTAGTGTGATGTAGCCTAATAACAGTGGACTCAGTACAGTTAGCAGTGTACTCAATGGTAAGAGAAAAACTGCTTACCTCCGTTCAACTTTCTGTGACCGATTCATGTGAAGAAAAACATCCTCCACTTAAATCTGTGTTTGTCTAAATGAAACCATAAGATGGTCAATAATCAGTGGATAAAGGCAGATGTGCAGTGTTGCCAAGTTTTAATTTGGCTGTACTGCTTTATCTAGATGTGTGCACATGCTTGGCTTGTAACCATGTTCCATTTTGCTCCATCAAATAACAAGAATCCTTTTATTATGTTGGTGGAAATCAGATAATTGGGCTCAGTTCCCTGTTTAATGACTGATGACTCGTTGATTTGACTCCAGGGGCTGGCTCTTAGATTCACAGAGGATCCATACACTCACACACACACACGCACCCACCCCCCCACGCACACGGATGCACACGCACACACACATAGATGGCCTGTGTGTTCTCTCTACTCCAGGATAGCAAGAGTTCTTATTAATGGAAGTAGGTCACCCCCGCTCCCCCACCCGGCCTGCCTGCCTGCCTGCCTGCCTGCCTCACCCCTCCCATCTTCCACATAGAACTGAAGGTGGAGTTGCTGTAGAAGGGAGATTAATTCAGCAAAGTTCTACTCAGAGCTCATGCTGATGCATAGATGTGAATGTTTATTTTCACTCTTAATCTGTGTCTGTTTGAAGGCTGTCTCCGCTGCACCACGCTGCTCTTAGTGGGAACAAGGAGCTGATCTCTCTGCTGTTGGAGGCTCAGGCAGCAGTGGATATCAAAGATCATAAAGGTAAAAACTCTCACAGATCCAAGGGTTCACACAAAGTAGACACAAAGCTCTCCACCACCTAAAAAAATAACTAAACATAATATTTAAAATCTGAAAAAACACCAGAGTCCTGTGTGAGCTTGTTGAAAATGCAGTCATTTGTTTTTGCCGTGTGTGAGAGAACAGTGACATATTTATTTGTAGAGTAAATAATAGAAAACAGAGGATGAAAGCTTCATGGCTGCATAACCGAGAGCCAAATGGCATCTGAGCAGGAAAATATCTCCAGCCAACATCGGTGGATTCTGACGGAAGAAAAGAGGAAATCTCAGGGCAGATGGGAGCTATAATCCCTGCAGGATGTCGGCCTAGTCTCTCTGCACTCAGTCAGTGGTGCCCCTCCTCCACCCCCTCTAAATACAGAGATACACCTGGCAGGCGTTTGTGCCACATGGCCCTGCCTCCTCAGCGGGAGTTTTTCTGTTCCAGACGTGTCAGGAATCGTTCCTCATTACAGACTCATTGATTGGATCAGATGGGAGACCCTGAATGTGTCGCCCGCATTCCAACTGAATTCTCTGCCAACATTGCGTGACATTATTTCAAAAACACTAAAGTCAATATTTAAGGTGGTTTTACAATTTGTTGACACGATTTCTGAATGCCTCACTTCCACGTCCTTTCAGTGCTTTTCTTTTCCAGTCACATGATCAGATTATGGGCTGGATTGTTTTTTTTTTTACATCTTTAATCCTTCCTCTGTATTATAGTTTTACTGCTTGCCTGAGGTGATTTATTATCATTATATATATATTGGGCTTTTTGAAAAGTTCTTATATATTTATGCTTTCATTAATTTCCATTGCTATGGTCACGTAGTACAAAAAATAATAAACCACCAAAAACCACAATAATTTACATGATGTTTGTTACAACACACTCCACACTCACTGCCACACCAGTAAGAGAGTTGTTAAAAACCTTTAAAGGGGCAGTATCATGTTTAATAAACTTTTGTTTAGCATTGCATCATAAATCAGGTGTGATTTTGATTCTTTCATCAAAATCACACCTGGAGTGTTGCCTTGATTCTTTCATGCATGTTTGAGAACTCCTTTAATCTCCATGGCAACTATTCAGCTGTGCAAAACACCTGGGTGGACCTAGTTCTGTCTTTGAGATGCAGCTTGTCCTTGGAGCTGCAGTGGCCAAGCTTCTAAGCTTCTGCCTCACAGAGCAGGCCTCCCCACAACTTCCCCACTAAGATCCTTCAGACTAGTCGGTCGCATTTAGCAAACACTCGTTGGAACGTCTAGTCTGATGACCTCATTATATAAGCTACTCCTCAGTGAAACACAGGTAAAAATGTTGTTAGAGTTAATAGAGGAGCCATGTTGTGATGACTTCCTGAAGGCGGAGCGTTGGAAAGTGCAGGATTTTCTTTACAAAATCGAGGCCCAATTTCAATGCATTAAATTTTAAAGTCTAATTTCTTTTGTTATATTTTAATGACAACTAAAGATAACATAGCTATTTGATTGTGCTATATGATGGTACTGTTTGGAAAATATGTAATACCTCCTCTTTTAAAATGAATCAATCCTTCATTGCATCAGCATAACTTCACACAATTTTAGGAAAATTCAACTTTAATTGAAATGAATTTTTGTAAGGCTTGGAGAAGATGCTCACATCAGGAAGGAAAGTTTTTTTACAAAATCACAAAAGATGGCACCTCAGCAGAACCGTTTGTGAAACTTATGAGTTCACCAATGACATCACTGTAATTGATCTAATCCTGAATGGGGATAAGTCTGCACACAGATAAAGAGTGAAGCTGATGGTGGACTGGTGAAGAACACACACACCCCACTCTTCCACCATCATCACCATAATCATCATCATCACCAACAACTAGGCTTGCAGAGAGGGTCTTCATCTAGGGTCAGGCTCAGTTTACAAAAACCATCCGTTGTTTCTCTACACAGTCCGAGTCGTCAACTACTCCACTGGGAGACTAAATAAGTATATTTGCTCTAGGTCTTACCTGTCTTTAAAAAGAGTGTGTAAATCCAAATCAATATACACATTATTTTCATCTCGTTTTATTTCCCTTACAGTTTATATATTTATACCTCATAATGCACACTGTGTACAGGAAAGCAAAGTCAAATTTCTTGTTTGAACACACAAACTTGGCCAATAAAGCTGATTCTGAAATCACAGTGTGTAGATTTGGGGTCTGAGTTGGCCATGGCAGAAGTTTGATTTCCATCTGAAGAACCATTTCTGCATTGAATTGTTTTGAGTTACTAGCTTGTTAAATATCACATCAAGCTTTCTCTCAAAGACCACAAGGTTTTTCTCTTACAAGCTTCCCCGGGGCCTGGGGAGACTAATAGGACCACAGCAACACAGACAATTATCATACTTAATGGTGGGAATAATGTGATTTTTTACCAATTGTACCTCCAGCCCGCAGCCAAGAACCACACATTCAACCAACATTGTCATTTGTACCAATAAATCTTCTTCATCTGATTTCTTAGTCTGCTGACATGTTCTGTGTGTGTAAATCTTCCTTCGAATCATAGTAGATGACACTTCCTTGTAGTTTCTTTATTTTTTTCAACAGGTTTGTATCTTCTCTGCATCACTTTTCCTTCATACCAACTGAGCCTGGAGGGCCTCTCTCCTCAGCACTGAGAAGCTAATTGCTGGCAGGAAGTGAATCATTTTTAACTCATATGCAAATAGTTCACTTGAGTGAACTATTTAGTCGCTCTACCAGCAACACTGTCCAAAGTGGGTAGTACAATAAAGATCAGTAAGTTGTTAAAAAAAACTCAGAGGAAGGAAAGAAATTTAAAAACTGTATTTTCCATAGTGAGTCAAAACATGTCTGTGGTTTGTTCAGGCATTGAGAGAGAGCAGTAAGACTTTGAGCAGAAAACAGGAAGTCTAGAGCATTCAACCTGTTTTTGTCATGAAACATGGAAAAGTTTGAAAATGTTGACAGCCTTATGGAAAGAGATTGGAATTGAGGTAAATACACCTATTGTCATGCCAAAAGTATTCAATTCCGTGGCACATGTAGGGTTAGAGCCACGGGTGTAACTTTGTGTTGCCAGTTGTTGGGGATGAGGAGGAGCCCCGGGGGGGGCATTGATCCACCCACAGTTACTGGAACACCTTTTCTTTAGTGCTAAGAATAATGCCAAAACTTACATGTGAATGCCAAACAGTCTTATTCAATAAATTAGAATATGCGTCCTGATCAGGCTTGTCTTATTAATAGTACCTTTCAGAATAACCTTTTAGCAAGTATTAGACATACTACGAAATATAAATATGTTAAAACGAAAGTTATCTAATTAATCTATATAATGTCTTTCACTTGCTGATGGAACTGCTGACAAAGGAACTTTTCAGTCATATTCTAATTTATGGAATGAGTCTGTATATTTGCTGAATTCTTATCTACAGCTGAAAACAGTTTTATAATTCAGTAATATTTTTTGTGAAGATTTATCACAGTTGCCTTTTATTGTCTGATTTTATCAAGTGCTAAAAACATCAACATGAGCAATCAAAATGTTATTAAACATTTCAAAAACTTCATAAACCAAATGAATCCTTGTCACTGCAAACTTTGTATTTTTCAATTATGTGATTCTGACTCCACAGAATCAGAATCACATAATTCATACAGTTTCAGATTCAGTTGGCAAAACCTTTGTCCTGCTGACTTACATATAGCAGATGAGATATGATGTGTCTTTAATATAGCAAATATTAAAGATGCAAAACCTTTTTTGGGTTTGACTGGGACAGTTGGTGAGTAGAGTTTTTACTGGATTGTATAAAATGTGACTTACAGCTGAGATGCTAATGTGTGGATATGTAAAATATATATTCTTTCTGCTAATAAATCTATAAATAGTTTGGTTTCTGTCAGTTCTGTAAAGATACAAGAGAGAACAAAACAAATTTCTCTTTTATATTGCCCAATAATTAAATTTTACATGGTTTAAAATGTAACAAACTTTGAGTCCTATATGCTTTATGAAATATTTCATCCTATTTGATGGTTTCTCTGAATTATTGCCACGTTCTATGAACACATGATGCAATGTGTCCAGGGAAAAATGTAGAAAAACGGGTGACTGTGTTACTTTTTTCTGAGTCGGCGAGCTTAACGTCACGCGCAGACTCATTGCCATGGCAACCAGTAAACAGCCTCGGGAGCGCAGAGCAGAGATTAGTTCAAGTGCATCGAGATTTAACACTAAAAAACCCCAAAAACATTTCCCACACAAAAAAGTCATCAAACATTCTGTCCGTTGCAGATTTATGTTTTTGAATTTCTATTTTGCAATCATTAGGAAGTGATCCCCTGAACACTGGCAGTGGTTGATTAGCTAACTTAAATACCTGCTCTTTGATTATCTGTCACAAAATCTATGTGGGTTGCCTTATTTTTGGTGTTAATTCAACCGAAATACTCCGAACCGCGCAGCAAGAGTACAGGTTAAGGTGATAAAAGTTAAGCTAGCATAGCTAACCAACTGTCCACTTTCTTTGCTTTTTAATTAAAGCTTTATACTGACCTGTGAAACATGATTCCCTGGGACTTTAACTTGCTGTGATAGCATTGACAATATCAAAACTTTGTATCCCTTTTTCAGATTCTTTGCTTGATTATGTCATTTCCCCAACCACTGATATTCCTGACTCAATGTATAGCAACAGCAAAAGCGTATGTGACGCACTGGTGGATTGGTCACGCGATGTCCACTCCACTAGATCACTGAGTGGACTTGCCATTTACGTTTTACAAAGGAATTTTAAAAAGCCTTAATTGGCCATCCTTTTTTGAAAGAAAAAAAAGAAAAATGTTTTCTCAAGACAGAAAAGAATCTAAAAAAAAAAACCCTGTGAAAGTCAGCAGAAAAAGACAAAAATATAATTTGAGTCTTTTTTTATTCTCTATGTCTTCCAATCCAAACCAAAAATAGAATGAATTACAACCATTGGCGTCTTCTCACCTCACCTTCTCCCTTTCACAATAAAAGTATGCATTCGGGTGTGAAATATATACATTGTATTCGCCACACTGGCCCCCCCTGAACATACAGAATGTCACAAATACAAAAACACATCACATGTGAAACAACATCACAAGTACATAAAAGAAAACACACAAAGGAAAAACTAAACAGCAGCAACAAACAAAACAACGGTAACGACTAGGGAGTTTAATAAGTCGGCCACCATGGCTTCTCTTCAGAGGAACGGGGGTTGAAATTGAAAGAGACTCTCCAGATTGACTGCTACCAAACTGTCCACTTGACGGGACAAACCAGCTGTAAGGGGAGGACCCAGAAGAGTGGGTAAAGAAACTGGGGGACGACCATGGCGAGGCGGCTGAGCCAACTCAACTGGGTCCCCTGGTAACACATGAGCTGGCTTCAAACGGTCCACCGAAATACTCTCCTGATTACCCCCCAACTCCACCAAAAAATCTTTAGGTCCCCTCTCCAAAACATGGAATGGACCATCGTAAGGAGGCTTAAGTAATGAGCGGTGTGAGTCATGGCAGATACTGTAAATACATACTCAACAGACACAAACATCTGTGACAGGCAGTGATGTGCTAGATTCCCCATTTAGAACTGTTCTACTACCCTGGAAATCAACCGAACCCGCTGGACCCGGAAGAAATTCTCCTGGTACCCTCAAAGGCTGGCCCAGGACCAACTAAGCTGAAGAAAACCGCAGGTCCTCTTTTGGAGCCGAACGCAGGTCCAACAAAATCCAAGGCATGCGATCTACCCAGCTATTATCCACCAACGAGGCCCACAATGAAGCCTTTATTGTGTGGTGGAACCTCTCATAAATACCGTTGGCCTGCGGATGGTAGGCAGCAATATGGTGGAGTTTAACCCTAAGGCTCTCTGTAGTCCACAACTCTGAAGTGAACTGGGGACCTCTGTCAGAGGTCAAGTCCAATGGCACACCAAACCGGGACATCCAGGAGGAGATAAATGCCTGAGCCACATCAACCGAAGTGGTTGATGACAGTGGAACTGCCTCCGGCCATCGAGTAGTTCTGTCCACCATTGTCAGGAGATAGGTAAAAACCTCTGGAAGGTGGAAGCGGCCCCATTAAGTCCACATGCACATGTTCAAACTTCCTTTGCGGAACAGGAAAGTGCTCCAGTGGAGTCTTAGTGTGCCGTTGCACCTTGGCACGCTTTCAAGCCAAACACGAAGCCGCCCATGTCCATACATCTTTACAGAGTCCCGGCCACACAAGCTTTGCCCCTACCAGTTTAACAAAATCTTTAACGCCCGGGTGTGAAAGGGAATGAACTGCATCAAAAACCCGTCGATGCCAACTAGTAGGGACCAAAGGCCAAGGTTTTCCAGTCGAGACATCGCAAAGAAGGGTTGCGCCACACTCATGAAAGGAGACCTCCTCTAAATGCAAACTGGATTCAGCTGAGGCCAGAATATCCTGGTCGGTCAGTTAGTGTATGGCCATGGCGAGGTAGTCTACACCTAAATGCACAGAAGCAACCTTTGACCTGGACAGACAGTCAGCCACCAGATTATTCTTGCCAGCTGCATGCTGAATGTCAGTGGTGAACTCTGAAATGGCAGACAAATCCCGTTGTTGCCGAGCCGACCACGGTTCAGAAACTTTTGCCATAGGAAAAGTGAGAGGCTTGTGGTAAACAAAAGCACTAAACTCCCTGCCTTCCAACATGAAGCTGAAATGGCGTGTTGCCAGAAAACGGGCAAACAGTTCCTTATCAAAGGTGCTATATTTTTTTCGGCATCCTGGAGTTTCCTGCTAAAAAAAGCGAGGGGTTGCCAGGCACCATCCACCCATTGCTCACAAACTGCCCCAACTGCATAATTAGAAGCATCAGTTGTTAGAGCCACAGGAGCCACTGGAGATGGATGGGCTAAAAGCGCGGCATTAGCCAAGGCCTTATTGGTATCATTGAATGCCTGCACCCTCTCAGGGGTCCACTCTATGTGCTGGTCCCCTTTTTTTGCCTCTAAGTGCTTCATACAAGGGGTGCATGAGGTGAGCTGCCCATGGGATGAAACGGTTATAGAAGTTTACCATCCCCAAAAACTTCACTGAGGGAGGGCGGAAAAGTAGAAACTGCTTCAACCTTTGCAGGTAGGAGAACAGCCCCTTGAGAAGACACTTTGTGTCCCAGGAACTCAACAGCAGGCAGTCCAAACTGGCATTTAGCTGAGTTCATGATCAGGCCATATTCACTAAGTCTAACAAACAGCTGGAAAAGGTGCACCATGTGTTCTTCCGCAGACGGACTAGCCACCAATATGTCGTCCAAATAGACGAACAAAAACGGCATACCCTGCATGACCGAATCCATAAGCCGCTGAAAAGTCTGCACTGCGTTTTTAAGACCGAAGGGCATCCATAAAAACTCGATCTCAATCTCGTTGTAATCTGTGGATGACAATGACAAATAAATCTTATCTTATTATAAAGACTAAAAGGCGTGATAACTGCAGTTTTGGGTAGATCTAAGGGATGCACTGGAACCTGATGATAACCTCGCACCAAGTCCACCTTAGAGAAAACGGTTGCTCCAGCCAGGCAGGCAGAAAAGTCCTGAATGTGAGAATTTGGGTACCTGTCATTACTGGCCGCGTTGTTAAGGCGCAGAAAATCCCCACAGGGTCACCAACCCCTCTGTGTTAACCGTTCCTGCTCAGACTGTTGACCGTGGTCGGGAGACACAGGGGAGTTCTTCCTCCAGGGCCGAAGTGAAGTCTACTTCGGGGTTAACTCCTTCATACGCCTTGAACATGAACCACGCGGTGGCACGTAGGTGGTTGGAAGTTAACTTTTAATAGTGCCAGCTAACAGTTGAAAACTGCACAGACTTTTTCTTAGCCTCTGCTCCAGTCGTCCGGCTACACGCACACATACAGTCTCTCCCTTGCTCCTCCAGCATCCCAGTTTTCTTAGGTCGCAGCGCCCCCCTTCTGACCGGAGGACGGCTGCCACACATCTCACTCACCCACACTCAACATATACACCACTTACTGAGCTATCATCACATACAGTGGAGGCACTTTCCGCAACACCTGTCTGCTTTGGGAACTATGTGCAACAAAGATGCCCATGGACTTTTGGAGTGCCATACAATGCCAAGACGCTCCATGTTTGCAAAAAAAGATGGGAACTCCACTAACAGACGCTGATACTCATCACCAGTGGCAAGCATGTTGGCAAGGGATCGATGTCCGGGACCGCCAAGTTTACAGGGGTATGTATCAAAAGACACAGCATCTATTAAGCAGCATGTACTAATAGCCTAAAAGCACACAAAAAATATGCACCCAAAATAGATAAAGACACAGAAGCTATTACAAAGTCCCACTGAAACCGACATCCTTTGTAACACACAATCACCAACTTCGATCCAAAAGTGTGAATCCGGGTGCCGTTAGTCGTGTCCAGCAGCGGTCCGTTACTTTCCCACAAAACGTCCGCTCCTGAAACTGGCATGATTCTCCGCTGTGCACCCTAGACCACCATGAAACGCCGTCCAGAGACCTCATCCATGATGATTAGAAGCTTGTCCGAGCTGCTGGCACACACAGCTGCTAGCGAGCGCTGGCTCTGTCGTTTCCCTGACGCACGAACGAACACTGAGGAATGCAGCGATTCGCCTTCATTTCAAACCAGCGATGGTAGAAGCAGAGAACATTGTCTCTCCATCGCTCCGTTACTGCAGCCACGGTATCAACGAGCTCTGACTTTCCTTGAGTCACACCTGGTAGAGGTGTATTCATACTGTAGTGCCTGGAAGCCAACAAAATCCTGTCCGCTTCTTCAGCCAGGAAGCGATAATCTTTTGCCCGGATCAGCAGAGAGCTGGCCTGCGCGGTGAGAACAGGTGGAGGAAGCTGGCACAGAAACAGATGCGTATAAAGGAAGGAAACATCTCCCGAGCCAAGTAATGTCAGCATGTTTTCCATCGGCTCGGAGGGCTTGCAGCCCCCAAACCATTCAGAGAGAGCAAGCGATCAGCCCGCTCCGCGTCTGACAGTTGGTAGAGCCTAAGCAGAGTCTCCTTGAGCGTGCTGTATTTGTTAGCGGTTGGCGGGTTTCTCAGCAGACCAATCAGACAGCGGGTGGAAACGGAATCCAAAGCAGCAACTGCATGGAAGTACTTGGTCTCCTCTGTGGTTATCCCACGGAGATGGAACTGGGCTTCCACATGCTGGAACCATGGTTCTGGATCGTGCTGCCAGAACTCTGGAAGCTTGATAACCAATGTTCCCTCTAATTTTTCATGTAGCTGGGCATACACACAGCCTCCCTGAGCACACTGAGGACCACTGTGAGCAACATCAGGTGTGCGTACTCAGGGGCGCAACTACATATTTTTGAGGTGGATGTGAGCATGTCACGTCACCCCCAAGCCCCCACATAAACTTGTACAAGTGACCTAAAGAGCCACTTCTGTTAGCCTGTATCTAGAACCGCCTCTGGGCTGCAGGTCTGAGACATTTTGTTAGCATGTTTTCCAACATTCTTATAGCTTGATAGGAAGCCTGATCCAAACTGGCAACCCATATTAATAA
>CAEGAG010018594.1:0-20171 GCA_903067065.1 Brachyrhaphis terrabensis | reverse complement strand
CGACAGAAACTCAAAATAGTTCCTGTTTTTCCACCAACAAAATGCGCATCTCTCTCCATTGTTTACATTTCTGTCGCTTATAGACGTCAGTCACTCGACAAGACGCGTAGAGGAAATACAATTAAATAACAAAAGAAGGTAGTAACGCACAGTAACGCAAAAATTATTTTGATAAATAACTTTAATCTGATTACTGGATTTGAAATAGCAACGCGTTAGATTACTCGTTACTGAAAAAAGTGGTCCGACGTCAGTAACGCGTTACTTTGTAACGCGTTACTGACAACACTGGCAGTTACTAGATAACATCTGCTTTTCACCAACACCATGTGTGTCGAAGACAACAAACAAAACAAGAACAAACAAACAAAACAGATGAGGAAGTAGTTCACATAGACCAGGAAGTTTGGTTCATGATTTAATATTTTGTTTTCTTGATGAAAAAGTCAAAAATCAAATGTTTAATTTATATTTTGAAATGAAGGATTTTCAGCCATTGCTCTTATCCCAGTGGCATTATTTCATGACTATAGTTAAGTTGGCAGCTAGATAAAAATATCCATCCATTTTCTTTTTTTTAACTCTTGGTTATCATGTCATGAGACATATAAGATAACCTTATGATAACTTACTAAAAAGTAATCGTAATAAGAAATACATTGTTTATTTCATATGGTTAAAGTATTAAATTTAGCAATGAATTTCCTATATAAATAAATGAAAACATTGATCATGTGATTTAAACGGGGATAGCCTAAAATGTAAATTTACACACGATGTAGGTTTTATTTTGAAATATTCTACCGGAAGTCCCACAGCTCTCCGACAGTTGAGGATTGGCTCATATGAGTACGGTTGCAAAGTCGCTGTAACTTTCTCTGTTTCATGAACGCAGTCATGTCGAACAACAGCGCGGCCAACAGCAGTTTAGCCATCGCCCAGAAAGCAGTGAAGCAGCTGCGGCTGGAAGCTAGCGTCCGGCGGATAAAGGTAAGAAAGTCCAGCTCAGGACTGGACTGTGCGCGTGACTCCCGCTCTGGAGCGCATCCTCAGCGAACTGCGGTGCGCGTGATGCTTGTTATTAATCTGGGGGAATTTAATATCAGCGTAACTGACTTTTTAAAGTCATTTTACTCTAAGTTTTAGTGCCGTCTTCAAACTTATTTTATAAAATTGTAAATGTATGGATGCTATATGTTTATGTTCATTTAAAAGTAAATGCAATATAACACATACTTTTCCGTAACCAAGTTGAACTTCCCACGTATGCGTTCAAAATTACATTTCATTATTTACATTGCAAAGTGATGGGAAAGCGGTATTACTGTATTATTTCTAGGAAATGGCTGCTGCAGACAGTTTCCTCTGGGAACTGAGCACAGTGATGGCTTTGTTGATTGTGCCGCTGTGTGACTGCTGGAATTGTTGGCGGGATACTTATTTTAGAACAGGGGTCAGGCTTGCTTTAAGTATGTGTCCCAAAGAGGGGTGGGGGGGGGTGGGGGGGGGAAAAAAAACAAAAATAAATCACAAGCATTAGTTAGTCTGAAAATGTGAAGTTGCAGTCTGAATAGAAACTATACGCTAGAGACTTTGAATTGAAGGGAAAACAACAAAAATCTTGTTGACAAGAGAACTAATAAAAAAAATATTATCAGCAAACGTGTGGAGCTCAACAGAAAAATAAAAACAGAAAGTGAAATGGACCCCATCAGTACAGTATCCGGGACTGTGTGTAACAGTTTGTGGAACGCCCACTGCATCAACATCTCATCATTTAATGTGCTGCTTTGGTTGAGAGGGTGAGTGTATTGCATACATAGTTGAGCAATTCCTAATTATTGGACAGTGATAACAAAATCACAGTTGTGTAATGAAGTGGCAATGCCAGATATGAGTTTACTTCAACTAAAGAGTGTACAGCAAATCAAACTAATAATAATAAAAACGGCTGATTGGTCATGGTGCAGTTTGATGATGTCACACCTGGCAACAAGAATTTGACATTTTCAACAATTTCTAACTAAATATGATAATACATCATATATAATGCTAAATTAAATAGTACTATTATCATCATCATCAAATAATGTAGCACCATCTCACAAAGAAACTGGTTGAGAGACACACATCTGTGTGTACAATAAACTAATAGGTTAAACACACCATTCAGTCTCCTTGAGTTCACAATTAACATCAATTGTCAGTATGATTAAGCTTAACCCTTATGTTGTCTTGCAGGTCAAAAGTGACCCACTAGCATGTTTAGCTGTAGAAAAAAATACCTTTAACAATCTTTTTCCAACTTGAAATTTTATGACTTTTCCTAAATTGACCCCATCATTAGAAAAAGTGATACTTGTTTTTGTTTATGCTTCCATTTGGGCTGTACACCACTAGGGTACAAGGATTGTCTGATGGGTCATTTCTGACCCGTGAATTATGAAACCATTTATACAGCAGAAAAAAGTTCAAAGGTCACACAGAAACTGCCTCTAAAACATATACACACACCTACACAACCAGAGGTCACACACAAACTTTCTCTAATACATACACACACCTACATACGCACATATGCACGCACACACAAACATCAAATAAACTGGATTGATGTATGAATTGAACTTGCATTTGACCTGCAGCTAACCCCTCACATCACACAAGCTCCCAAACACAACAAAAAGCAATCTGACATAATAAAAACAAATTTAGTATAGACGATATAAAGGTGCCCTAAGTCAAAATACCCCTAGTTGATTCCTTGCTGAAGCCCTGAGTAGATGTTTCACTGTCCAACAGGTCATAGGTTGTACGTTCACACATGCTGTCCTACACAAGATGTTGAACATCTTATATAACTTTGCAGGATGTTAAACATAAGATTTTGAACATCTTATGGTCAGCATCTTATGTTGAAGATGCTCTTATGTTGAACATCTTCAACATTTTATGTTGAAGGATGTTGTATGAGAGAAGTATTTTCATAATTGACGTTCTAAACAGTATAAAAGAATGAACTGTTGACAAAAAAGTTACCGATTGTTGACTTTTTTCCCTTTCAGTATAGCTGATTCAGCAGTAATTACTTCACATTTATATAATTACAATAATAAACATTTACTGTGTAAAAGAAAACTTATGACAGTTGGTTTGTCGTAAAAAGAAAAGTGTAATACTGTTAATCGTCTTTTTGTATTGTGTAACAAAAAAATACATGATAAAAATGAATTAAATTGAGTTGAATTGATAAATAACAGATTGTTTCATCATGCAAAATAGATTTTGGATTTAAAATTCCAGTAAGCTGCTTTATTTTGGGCCCTTTGTTAGGGCGGGTCATTTTTGATCCGTAGGACAAGGGGAGTAAACAGAATGTTAAGATCGCACAAGGGTTAAATCAAATTCAACTTTTCATGTGTCCAGGTAATTTCCTGACCCACAACCAGAATTATAACACGATTCATGTGAACAAACAAAAGAGGAAGAGAGGAGCGGTTAGAAGGGCAAGAACAGTAACGGACTAACCTTAACAAAAGTCAGAATGACTTTAAGATTCCAGAGTACAGAGCAGATTTTGAGGGCAAAATGGATACAGATGGGACGATGTTCAGCAAGGGTTTATCTTCCAGGAGTAGGTCCAAGTGGTTCCTCAACAGAGTGTGGAGAGCAGGCAGCACAGGACAACAGAGCTGCAGTGGACCACCGTAGAATGGGTGAACAATCAGTGGAAATCTGTCCTGAAGAGGTATGATGTGAAAAGCAACAAAACTTCACCCAGGGAGGCGCTGCGAGCACCAGGAAGAAACTGAAGCTAGGAAGCTGAAAGTTCAGATAAATTTAGGTGAAAATATGGCGCTTGACTCTACTGGAAGAGCTGATCATCAGGTAAAGTTAGGTCATTCAACAGATCCTAAAATCCCCACAGTCAGAAGAGATAATTACAAGCCAATGTGGAATCTGCAGCAGGACAGCCACACCCTCCAGCAGAGATCCTCTGTTCACTCATATTCACTCCATTCTGTCCTTCAGATGAAATTATTTGCTGAGAGCATTTAAAGGTTCTTATTGGGCAAAGATATCAGTCAGGGCAAAGATTCAACAAAAGAGAGTGAAGAAGGGAATCAAAAAGAGGAGCAGATCTGAAACCGATGAAAAGGCAAGAAGAAAATGAAAGGAGCTGCAGAAATGTTTAGTGATTACTGGTTGTGTTTTACATGCAAAAGCAATCACCCGCTGTGTTCTTCTCATAGTGCTGTTCAGTTAAAGAGTTACAAAACCACAGACTGGCCTGGCTGAAATCCCCACAAAGCTTAGTGAAAGATTTCTTTTATGAATGTACATGGAAACCAAAGTTCAACTGTTTGTGGCCTTAATTGTAAAATATGTATTTGGCACTGAAGTATTACTCCCCAAAAGGTGTCACTTCACCAAGTGAGACACAGTTGTGGCAGCATCATGCTCTGGGGTGGGTTTTCTTCTGCTAGCCAATGTGGAGGAAACCATCAACAATTTTTTGGGGGTTTTTGTTTTTTACTGCAAACATTCAGGTTTGCAGCATATGGTGTAGTTTTGAAAGCTGAAAATTAAGAGGAATTATTTTTTTTAGCATGCCAATAACCCACTGACCTCTGATAAAACCTAAGCCTTTTAGAGGACCTGTAGGAAGACCTGGACAGGACTGGACAGGACTGTCCACCTGCAGCAGAAACAGAGCTGGAGCACGTCAGCTATGAAGACAGACAAATGTTCCCAACTCAAGTGCTGCATCCTGAAAGATGTACTTAAAAGGACTGGAGACTGTATGTAAACTAAACGTTGCTTCAACAAATTGTTAGTCTTGGTTCATGCTGGACAATATGGCTGAAAATTGTGTTTGATAAAAGCATTTCATGTCAGTCTATATCTAGAATTATCAACAAGTTTGTTTTGTTTTAACTATCTTAACTCCTCCCAAACTACAGGTATGACCTTTTCTGTTTTATCCACAGTTTTCACTCCACTCTGTTTTGTATTTTTAAGCAGTTATGAAGGGCGGCAACCAAAGAGTGATGAGTTGATGCCACCAGCCTTGATTAGCTGCTGTGAAAAGTTGAGCGGTGAAAGCCTTTCCTCTGCCTACATCCCCCAGAATGCTGTGTGATTCTGGATTGGAGTTCAGTGAATATTCTATATATTGATATTGGTCACGTGCCTATCGTCATATATAGTAAGTTATTTATTGTCCAGCTGTAGTTTTAGTGTAGGGGTACTAATGCTTTTATGTCATTGCATCTTTTTTCTTGTTCAGCTGAATTGTCCCAAATATAATGTTGTATTCCATAAATGAGAATGTGCTTCGATGAGGCTCTTTTGTCAGATTAAAAGCACTTTTTGAAAATAACATTTAAGCAGGTATTACACTATACTTTCCATTAAGTCCCCAATATGAAAAGATTTATTATGTACTTGATGAACAATTCTTACCTTAGCAGAAAATCATGTTAATTAACAGAAATAAAGACTCAGAAACATCAGTCTGTGCAGAATTAATCTATACAATGTGTGAACTGGATTACTGAAATCAATGAACTTTAATTAATATTCTAATTTATTGACAATGCATTATGCTAAAGGTGGGCAAAGGATTCAGATGATTTATTTTGGGCTCATTTTCTGACCGAAAATCCCTGGAGTTTTAACAAGCTGACTATTTATCTTCATGAACCCGGCTGAGGAACTAGTGGGGGTTCTGTCCCACGCTGGGTCAGTTCTTACCACCTGAGTTGATATTAATAATCAACAAACAGTCCTCTCTTGTGTTTTCTGTATTGTTTAGGTTTCTCAGGCAGCTACAGAACTGAAGACCTTCTGTTTGCAAAACGCTCACAAAGACCCTCTGCTAACCGGGGTTCCCTCCAGTGATAACCCATTCAGGCCTCCCAAGTCATGTGTTCTGCTTTGAGGTGTGTGTGTGGCGCTCTTTTCCACAAAGAAATATTATTCACACTCTCCTGAAATGTCTTGTTTTCTTCTCACATGATGTTTATTTGATACTTGGTTCACATCCTCGTTCCCTAAACAGCTCATTTGAAAATATATTTCCTACAACTCTAATAACAATGAGCAACATGAGCTTGTGGATTCTATCCAGGGCTTTACAGTTTTTGTGTTTTACTGTTACATAGAGATGTCATCTCTGACAAACATGTCATCCAGAATGGGATGACATGAAACATTTTATTCTAGTACAGCAGCAAACCTATTGACAGATTTATGTGTCTTTGGAGATAACTTCATATAAATGTAAATTCATCTTTTATCTGTAGGGCTGTGAAGGAGAGCGGAACAACCAAACAGTTTCCTATGGATTTTCACAAAGTGTCACTGCCGTTGAAGATACAGAAGATGACCCCACTGCTTGCAGGTGGCTTTCAGAAGCCATTTCTGACCACAACAAAAAATGTTGCAGTGAAGAGAAACATAATCCCCAAAATTCTTTGCATTTCCAAAGCTTTTCCAGAATGAATCTAAAGTTAAATATTGAATGAGTAGGCTCTGCTCCTACAAGAGTCCCAGACATAAAATACAATATTTCAACATGCTAGAATTTTTTTGTTCAATTTGTGCCTTTATTGTTCAGCAGTAGTTACTTTAGTAGCATTTAAAGTACAGCAACAAATGTTTCTTTTCCTTTTCAAAGTTCTCAGTAATTTAATTCCACCTGTTAATAAAAGAGTTTGACATGCATTTAGCTAAACAAATGTTTTCTGATCTATTGTAAGCTTTACAGATTTGTCTGTTCATGGAAAGAGATATTTTGTTCACTAATTTTCTGTTGTATTTCAACTGCTTTTTAAATGGCTTTCTGCAATTGTAACATATTCATTCACTAACTTATAAAGTGCTTTGAAACATCCAAAAAAAGAGAGACCAAAACGCATAACAATAAAATTGTTGCAACTTCACTAAGATCACACAGAACAAAATGTTAATAATGTTTCTACTATCAACTAAGTAATAGTATTTGTTAATCATCACAAAATGTCAGATTTAAGTTGTAAATATGACATTGTCATGTTTTCAGGTGCAATGCCACCAGCAGCGTCACAATGAAACAGTCTGCTGGCCGATCATTTTATACACATTTTTTCAGCAGGAAAATGGAAACTGGTCAGAGTTGGTGGGTGATTGATAAAGCTAAATACAGGGGAATGCTGGGAGAAAACCAGCTGACACTGCAAGATTCATCTTCCAGCAGAAAAACAGCCCGAAATACACAGCCAGAGCTCCAATAAAACGGTAAAAATCAAAGCATATACATGTGTTAGAATTGGACAGTCAAAGACTAGACCTAAATGCAATTGTGATTGTACCAAGGCCTGAATATTTTTGTTTACAGACATTCCACCTAACATGACTAAGCTTGAAACATTTTGCATACAACAATTATCAATTTCTGTCCCAGTTGTATGAGGCTGGGGCTGCACAGTGGTGCGGTTGGTAGCACTGTTGCCTTTCAGCAAGAAGGTTCTGAGGTCAATTCCCGGCCCGGGGTCTTTTTGCATGGAGTTTGTTCTCCCTGTGCATGCGTGGGTTCTCCCACAGTCCAATTAGAAAGAAATTTAGTCTCCCTAGGTGTGAGTGTGTGTATGTGCATGGTTCTGTTTCTGTGTTGCCCTGCGACAGACTGGCGACCTATCCAGGGTATACCCCACCTCTCGCCCGGAACATAGCTGGAGATAGGCACCAGCATCTCCCGACCCCACTAGGGACAAGGGTGTAAAGAAAATGGATGGATGGATGACGCTGGTATAGACATACAATAAAAGACTATTTGCAGAAAAATACTGTTCTACAAAGTATTGATTTACAAATAAAAATGCACACCACGTTTTTCAGACCTGAATTTGAGAAGCATTTTGAAAACCTATATCCTTTTTATTCCACTTAGCCATTATACATTGCTTCGTGTATAATGAGTAATAAAGTTTATGGCTGTAAAGTGATCAAATGTGAAGCATTTAGGAAAGCCACTGTTTAATTCCGATTTTTATGAGTAAGCAAATCTTAATGTATGATTAAAAAAAAAGTACCTATAGATTTATTCTTATAAATGTTGTTGAATTTGTTTTATTTTAATTTAGTATTAAATGTTAAAGTTGTGACTGAAAAGAAATCTTCGATTGTGTTTTGTGCTACCATGATAAGCCCGGTAGGAGGCGCTGTTGAAGCAGCTCATCGGATTGATGGCTGTCCTGCCTCCAGTAGAGAGCACTGCTTGGTTGGATGTGAGCTCCGTCGACCTGCCTCTACTTCCAGATCGAAGATGGCGGTCTCTGTGTTCCGCGGCGTGCGGCTGCTCTCTATCGGAGACGCGAATGGAGACATACAGCGACATTCAGAGCAGCAGCCGCTGCGGCTAGAAGTGAAAACCTCACAAGATGCTGCCCTCATCAATCTCTCCAATGGTGAGTTTGACTGGTTGTTTCTAACAACTGCTCTCTGGACGGTCGGCCTGATTGAACTGCTAATGCTCAGTGCTAATGTGGCCAGCGGTAGCTTTAGCCAACAAGGAGCTGTTCCATCTTGAGACCACCTCGTTTCCCTTTACTTGTCACGAGGGAACTAAAGAAAACTAAATATTTTGTAGCTTATTAGGGATTCTAAAGCCTGAACGCATTGGGTTTAGGTAGCATACAACGAACTTCACTGCTTGAAAAATCGCGGTCAAGAACATGTAGAGTAGTTTTAACGGTAAGCACGGTTGCTAAATAACGTGAACTAAAAACAATACCACTAGCCTACATTTAACATTGACGTGATAAGCTTACATGGCTGCATCCATTTAACACCTTTGGTTTTATATATTTATATTTTGTCGTAATAGTGTAAGCTGTGTTTTTGTAAGTTAGCATGAATCGGTTTTGTCCCTCTGGGAGCCGGGTAGGTAGGAGAGTGCTTAGCTTGAATTAGCCGCTTTGAATTGATTCGCAGCAGAGACGGGAAGGCATCACTTCTGACCCGCCACTGTGCTCTTCGGTCCGGGCGGCGCTTCACTTCGTGGCCTTTATCGGACCGTGGATTTAATGGCAGACTGAAACTTTTTATAAGTAGCAGTTTTACGTTAAAGCTGTTGAGGCAGATTTGGTAGCGTAGCCACACCGGGCCCTCATTATTTATGCATTCATCTTTGTTCTCATTGGAACAATGGCTTCATCCCCTTCCCCGCCACCTCATGTGTGCCGTGAAGGCAGCATCAGAGCCGCTCTGCACATTTTCCCACTGAAAGTATTAAAAAACAGCAACACACTGCGGCTGTCTAAGTCCACGGTTATGCACAAAAATATATAACTAAAATAAAAATATATTTTAAAAGTTGTCCTCAGCGCTACATTATTATTATTATTATTATTATTATTTTTTTTTTTATGGCAAAAGCCAACGTCAAGATATCTGTAGAAATAGAAGAATAAACTTACCAAAAATAAATACTGCCAAGTCGCATTTCTAACTAAACTGAAGTAGTTGCAAAACCTGCTCCTGTTTACATTTAATGTGTGAAAGTTTAGCTTTTTACAACAATTACATGGGATCCCTGAAAGCAGGGTATTTCCTTGGTCTGAATTCTGCACTTAGTTTTTTTCTTATGATCTGCTTAATCAGTCCCTTTTTTAAATACTGTGTGTCAGGACCGTTCTAGTTGTTTTCAGTTGTTTCTGTATAGTTTTTCATCGATAACTGCATTCGTGGGTTATTTGATTTCTAAAATTTCAATTGTGCTGTAATTTCACATAAGGTTCTTATTCCGGCTAAAAAAGATTTGCAGATTGACGGTGATGAGTGAGCTGATGGTGAGCTGCTTAGCAAGCGGACGCAGGAGGGAGCGACCCGCACCTGACTCACAACACACACATCCTGACTTGCTCCTGGTGTGTGGAAGACAAATGATTCCGATTAGAAATCACACCAACGCACACATACAACAAAGGCATATTTCCATATGTCACGATAACAAATTTTTCAGAATGATAAGTTGTCCTAGAAGTTATTGCGATAAACAATAATATTGTTGTTTTGTGGCCATTTTCAAGAAATAACAATGCAGGAGCCCATTCTTACAGACCAATAAATTTTTAATTCTGATGAACATTTAGCACTGGAACAGTAAGACATTTTAAATACNTGGATACTGAAGTCTCTGTAAACAAAACTTTCCTTCAAAATAAGGGCTAGTTGAGATCAAGTCACCAGACTGAAGACTTTTATCATCCATTTTTTGGTAGAAAATGAGAAACTATAAATTATGCAAGTGAAAATTGTTTTAATTTATCATGCAATTAATTGATTTATTGATTATTGTGATAGGCCTATTTCCAAGTCCTGCTGCTTCACTTGGCTTTTACTGCTCAGCGAAAAAAAGTAATTGCCCCATTATAGATTTAATACTTTCTTTTCTGTTGCATGTGAATGTTTCAGGTCATAATGACAACCTGAACAGTATTAAGGGAAAAAAGGCATCCAAAGACACCTGGCCTAACCTAAACCAAGCAACTGGCTGTCGGCTCTTGGTGGGAATGTCTGCCAACCATCACTCTTCTTTGCAGAATTGTTTTAATTTGGCCACATTGGGGGTTTCCCAGTAGGAACAACCTGTTTAAAACGGTATGTAACTTTTACAAATGTATGTTTCGACATGTTTGTCAACATTGTCACCATGTTGAGACAGTATAGAGAACAGAATCGTTGGTTCCATCTGTTACAGAAAGTCCTCCAGGTCCTGAAGCAGTAGCCCCAGATCATTATACGACCACCACCGTGTTTAACTGTTGGTGTTCCTTTTTCTGAAACGTTTTCTTGTTTTTATGGCCTATGAAAGAGAATGCTAACATTCCAAAATGTTCAACATCTGGCTTGTTAGTCTTCAGGATATATTCCCAAACCGGGCCGTCACATTGTTTTGGGTCAGGAATGGTTTCGGCCATTTTGGAAGCTATTTTGCCCCAGTCTCTCTGCCTTATTGCAGGATGGTGAACTCTGACCTTAAATGATGTGAGGCCTGCTGAGCTTCAGACGGTGATCCTAGTTTGTTGACATGTTGGCTGCTTTTTGTGGATGTTTAACCTCTGTTCCACATTCTCTGGCAGAGATGCGTTTCTCATCGTTTCCACGTTAATAGATGTCAATCATTTTGTTTCCTCATTGAAGCTCTTTGGATCTGCACATAGTGTGGTGGTTTGAAATCTTGTGACCAACTTCATGTTGTCAGACAGGTGTTTGATTTTTTATTTTTTTTTAAGTGCTTTCTTCAGTCTGTAGGTCTGACAGTACTTAAAACGAGGTTATGGCTAATAGAATGGAACCAGAAAAAGTTTTATCACACCTAATTTATGATTTCACAAATAGGGCTAAGTATGTTTCTACATTGGACCAGATTGGAATCATCAAACAATAAAGAATGATCTTCATAGTTTGAAGTTTGCTGTGTTTTCTAAGGTTTTCTAAGTTTGACCTGAAAACATTGAAACGTGTGAAACTCCAGATTTCTTGGACTGCCAGCGTTTTGTCCAAAGGTCTGCTGACGCTGGACAGCACAGTCAAAACAATAACACAGTGATGTGTGTCTCTATTTATAACATCAATGCAGCAAACCTTCACAATAAGAGCCCTCTCCAGGAATAAGGCAGTGTGAACTTCCTATGGCTTTACACATAGCTGTGTTGCAGTGACTTGAATACTTCCTCCACAGATCAAAGAACGACCATTTAAAATCACCTTATCCTGCTTATTTAAATGTTAGCTGTCTGTAAAG
Source organism: Brachyrhaphis terrabensis (assembly GCA_903067065.1). Classification (NCBI taxonomy): domain Eukaryota; kingdom Metazoa; phylum Chordata; class Actinopteri; order Cyprinodontiformes; family Poeciliidae; genus Brachyrhaphis; species Brachyrhaphis terrabensis. The sequence continues at coordinate 8,380 of CAEGAG010018594.1, read as the reverse complement.
TGATCCATAAGGAATTGTGTTTTTCTCCTGAGTGAGTCCATGTCTGGGGTCTTGATACTCCAGAGGATACCATAATAATATTAACATGATGCTGCCACCATACTGGTCATTTGACCGGAGCAGCTTCTACATGTTTGTGCCTTGAGATAAAATGCAGACAGGACCAGCGCTGGGCGAAATAGACTTAAAAGTTTTATCGAGATATTTTGTGGTAATGTTGTGACTATTTAAAATGGCGGATTGACAAAATTGATTAGCTGAAAGTCAGGACTTTGTTTAGCAGTTCCACAGTAAATGCAGTGACTTCATAGCCAAGAAAACTTAATAGGGAATAGACTGTAAAAAAAGGTTTGTGATTAAATGAAAAATCTACAGAATGTGGCAATTTGTTGGATTAATTGATAGAATAATCTATTACTAAAATAATTGTTAGTTGCAGCCCTGAGAGTGATTCTTATGCTCCAATTAGTTTTATCTGTATTATTTGTTTAAACATAAAACCACTCAACATTCTGGCATAAAGCTGCTGATTTTTTTTTTTTCTTCCTTTGTTTGTAGTTTTGCTCGTTAAAAGGTTTTACTCTTTAACTTGAACAACTTGCTGCTGTATGCTAATGCTTTGTTTTTAGCTAGTTGTCTGCAGGAGATCAGCTCTCTGCAGTCCAGCTGTCTCTGTGTGAAACACAGTCAGATGCTATCTCCTCTCTAATGTCTTTAACAGCTTTGCTGGTAATAAACTGAGCATGGCTGAGGTCACCAGAAAAGGGAGCTTGTGGAAATGACCAAGTAAAAATAGCCAGCGTTGGTTTTGTTCAGCGCCGCTGGCCCAGTTACCAAGGTTCCACTTATTGTTGGCTCTCTGATCTGTTTTAAATGGATGGAAGAGATAAATGTCCCAAGTCGTTTTACTAGCTTTGTAAAAAATATTCAGATGGATGCGTGTCACTGAGTAATTGCTCTTCAAATTCATATTTAATAGGTTATGATTGACCGACAGGCAGTTGAACATTGCTGTTTCCACATGCTGGGCAGCCGCCACAGTCTGGGCTCTAAACATGGTCACAACTCTTCCTCTTCTCTGCTGATTCACTCTGTTGAAGGTCTAATGTGTGTTACACATAAACATGTTATAACAAATTTTGCTAGACAATAAATTCCCAGTAATTATTGCGGCGAACAATAATGTATTCACACAGTTTTTGCCCTCTCAAAGACTAATAAACTTGAATTTTAAACAGAACACTCCATAGTGAAACATAACAACCAAAAACAATAAATAAAAAGGAAATAAAAACTGACACACAACTGAAACCATGAATAAAATGGATTATTCGTGTTCTGAAGAACAAAATTGTTCTTCAGAACTAATAATCACCAGAATGGAAATTTTGGAGCTTTTGTTAATTTATTATGTGATTAGTTGCTTACTGCAACAGACAAGCTTACTTGCATGTTAGACCTGTTCAACACACTGTGTGCTCAAACAAGGGATTTGACTTTGTTTTCAAGTGCTGAAAGCATCCAAACAAGGGAAGTAGAAATATCTAAAGTTTGAGGAAATGAGCAGTAACAGAAACTGAATGACCATGTGTGGGTTGCTGTAGTGCTAATATGCTTATTTTGTTTCCCAGCAGAGTAGCTGACTGCTCTGGCTGCAAGATGTTCCATTTGTTCATCAGAGAGACAGCCTGAGGGAAGAAACTGTCTCTGTGGCCCAACCTTGAAGCAAAAGTCTAAACAGTTTGTGTCCAGGATGTGTGGTGTCTGTACTAGAAATGCAGAAAAAAACGGATTCTATAGAGAATTAGCATTCCTCAAAATGCTCAAAAATCAATTTTAAAATGTGTTAAGTTGTTTTTGGCGCTGCTATTTGCAAGAGAGAATAGACTTTATTTTATAAATCACTGAACAGCTAAGCACCAAAAACATTAAAGACCTTCCAGACCTCTCAGGTCTTCTGGTTCTGCTTCTGCTCTGCATCTCCAGAACCAGAACCAAACATGGAGAAGCAGCATTCAGCTTTTATGCACCACAGATCTGGAACAAACTGCCAGAAAACTGCAAAACAGCCGAAATCTAGACTAAAACCCCACTTGTTTAGAGTTGCTTTAGAACCATAATATAAGAAACATTTATCAACATTTAAAGAGGCACTTATCACAATGTATGTGGAAAAAATCAGTTCTGCATACTAAGACTGTCATCACCACGGTGTTTCTTCAAAGCAAAGTTTGCCACTGAACACTGCAGTCCGACTCCTCGCTCATCTTTTCACTTGTGTTTTCAACTCTGATTACAAGTACCAGATGGCTGTGAACCAGGAGACCCTCCGCAGGACAGAAGCTTTTAGGTCAAAATAGGTAAGTTTAGTGCGTTACATAATGCTAACGCACTAAACTTTTTTAGGTAATGGCATGCGTTAATGTTGACAGCCCTCGTTTAAACACAAACCAGGTTCAGATAATTGATGTTTTAGCACATGCCTTTTTAGCAAGCTCTGTGGTGCCACCTTAAGGCAAAAGCCAAAATTTCCCTTGCGCTCTCAGCCATTCCCTCTGCTCTGATTTGATGGTGATTACATCAACAAGCATTATCGCGATTAGCCGGTAGACTACAGAGCTCTATTGTAGGCCAAAAGTCTACTGTATATATCGTATTTATATTCCTATTGCCTAAAGCCCCTCACCCTGGGTAGAGTTAAGCTTGATGCTGTCCTTGTTAACTCCTGTCACTCCTCACTTCTCTGTGACATCAGTGAATCATCATAATGTAAAAATATTTTCTTGCTCTCTTAATAAACTAAGTATTTCTTTGATATGTTTTCTAATGTCAGTAAAACAAGTCATTTCTCACCTTCAGCATCCTAACAGACTTCATGGACTCTGTCCAACATTCATGGAAAAATGTTAACGTTATTACCACAACGTTGAGAGAAATAAATGGTTCCCTACACCTACCAGTGATTATTATTGTTATTATTAGTGAGTGCACACCACATAGCATGTGGAGTGGTTAGTGTTGATCTGTGCTGTTCTACATCTAATTTGCTCAAACCAAACACCTTAGAAGGAAGTAGCTTGTGTTGTCATGACTACACCCTCCCCAGACTACAACTCAGCCAAAACTACAGCCAGGAAATCAGACTGCTGTGTGTTACCATAGATGACAGAATGGCTGTTACAGTGATGGGAAGACAACTATCTATGTTCCAATTATATATTCTTAATATTAATCCCTCAAGTTATTAACACAGCTTCTTGTCTTGGCTGCAGTATTGTCCCATGGTGTGGTCCATTTTGAACAAACTACAGTTAGTCCAACATAAGGCAGCGGGTCTCAGGCTGAACTCCTCCAGATACAGATATTCATCAGGTTGACATCGACTTTCTTGCTCTTTTTGTTTTTTTGAGAAATACTGAATCTAAAATACCAAATGTTTTGAATAAGTAACTTTTTTAAGCCACACTTTACATAATTGCTATTTGATCTTCTGTGATGTGATAACAATACTAGACTGTTTCTATGTAACACCTGCTTTAGCTCCCTGATTAATTCATGTTACAAAGTGTTAAATGGAGATTTATTATTCAACTGACATGTTACATTACTAGCTTTATATAAAGAGTGTGTTACTGATTTTGTTATTAATTTTTGTTTGTATGATGTGGACCCCAGCTGGAGTAGCCATTGTCATGGCGATGGCTGATAAGGATCCTAGTAAACAAACAAACCAACTTCAGTATTTGGTTTCATTCTGTCATCCAGATGCCTGTGGCCTGTGATTACATCATTTGGGTTCAGTTTTTCTCCTGCATGCTGCTCAGCGTTGCTCTGCTGTAATAAACACACAGGGCTAATGACAGGATCATCTGAGCTCCTGCTTTCTACTTGATCTGTTGTACAGGTGCTTAGCAGCTGCCCTCACCCAGCAGCTCTTTATCAGGGACTGGATTAGCTCTGGCTAAGCCTGCTCAACACTGCTTTAATGCCTGCAGGGGAATTTGCATATGGAAATGCAGGGTTTTCCCCAGGAAACCAGCTGAGCCCGCTGTTAGGGCGCTCTGGTGGCCCACCAGCTCCCCACCATGTTTTTGTGCTAAAAAATGTTAAGTTAAAAACATTTGGAGGCGCACGAGCCGGCATCATAACTTGGAAATGATGGTGTCTTCACAGAGCAGCGACTCAGTAGGGCTGAATACCAACACATGCCACACTTTTCAGATTTTTACTTGTAGCAAACTCTCAAAATGCCCCTCATTTTGCTTCCATGTGACAATCTGCAGCACTTTGTTTGCCTGTTGAAAACATCCCAGTGCAGTAGATTAAAGCCGGACTGATAAAACGTGAAAGAGCTGAAGGGGTTTAAACACTTTGTGAGGTGGTGTACAAAAATAAAAGTGCCACTTTTTACTTAAAATGTTTGTGTTTGAAACAATGTTAATGTTCTCGTTATATAACGACCCCAGGCTGCTCCACCTGCTGACTCATCGTTTTGTAGAAAATCTGCATCGATCCTGTTGGAGCGGTTTTAAAGCCGGTCGTTGTGACTCATCTTCAGCCTGTGGGGTGCCATTAATTGCTGAAATGTTCTCTCCCACTCAGACGTTGTAAAGGCATCAATGTTCCATCATCAGCCTTTTGTTGTCCTGGTTTAGAAACAGATTTATTGGCTGATTTTTGCTGATTTGTTTCTAACGCAGCGTTCTAAATTCATTGCATGTCCTTGTGTGTGTTTGCAGGAGAGGAGACGAGTGTGTTCAAGTGTTCAGTTTCTCGTGACACAGAGTGCAGCCGTGTAGGGAAGCAGTCGTTCATCATCACTCTGGGCTGCAACAGCGTGCTGCTGCAGTTCTCCTCGCCCGCAGGTAAAACCAGCACCATGAGACCACGCAGCCGCTGGGCTTCACCTGGCTGCTGACAAACATGATGCTGAATGAATATGAGTTTGATAGGAAAGTTGCTGTTGAAGCTCAGGTTAGCCCTGGTGACATCGGTGTTTGTGCTCTGCTGCAGACTTTCAGTCCTTTTATAACCTTCTGAAGAACTGCCGGGGACATGCTGGTGAGAACTCCGTCTTCAGTGAAAGAACAGAGGAGTCCTCTGCTGTACAGTATTTTCAGGTGAGGAAAACAAATGCACCCCAGATCTCTGAACCCTTTAGGAATGAGGAAAGTATGAAGGTATGTTTGGTGAAACTAATGTTTTTTTTATTTTTTTATCCTGTTGGAGTATTTAGTGAACACTGTCCAGCCCCCACCTCCCCTTTACCTGCCTGACTATTTTTAGTTTTTGTCTCAGAATAGATCATCAGGACAAAGAGCCTCTCTCCATATTTCTCTACAGGACTTCTTTGTGCTCTTGAGAGATTTGAAATCTAGAATTATGTAACAAGCATATCCCATCTGTTCTTACCAGTTAGGTCTTTAACTCAGTCACCATCGTTCATGGTTAAAGGGTCAGTATCATGTCAAATTGACTTTTTTGGACTTTACATCATACTATAATGCTATTCTCTCATCAAAAACATGCCTGGCATTTTGCCTTGATTTTTTTTCATGCATGTGTGAGACATCCTATGAGCTCCAAGGCAACTATTTATCTGTTCAAAACATTTGGGTGGACCTAGCTCCACCTTCAAGACGCATCTGCTCCTCAGAACTGTAGCTTCCAAGTTTGTGAGCTTCCGGCTCACAGAGCAGCCCTCCCCCAAAACTCCCCTAGTCAGCTCCTTCAGACTAGCCAGCAGCAATTAGCAAACACTTGGTGGAACTGCACATCTGCTGAGTTTATTATATAAACTACTTCTCAGTGAAATGTTGGTAAAAACATTAAAGGGTTATTAGAGGAGCCATGATGGTTTCCTGAAAGTGGTGTTTCAAAAAGAGCAGGAGTTTTTTAAATGACAGATACCCAATTTCAAGGTAGGAAATTACAAAGTCAAATTACTTTTAAGTCAATTTGATAGACACAGCATTTGTTTAAGAACCGAAGTTACATAGTGCCTTGATAGTGACATTTTACAGCACAAAGTGGCTGGGAAACACAAAATGCTGTCCCTTCAACTTTGTTTTTGCAGAAAAAGTCTTTCTCTTGAAGATTCTGCCATTGGTCTTTTCAAACTCATCTCAGAACTTCTGAACAGAAACTGGTCACCGTAGCAGCAGAGTGCTTCCACAAAGCTAGCTAGCTAGTTTTCTGGAATCCTGTGTTGCACATCCATTCTTTCTATTCTCACCTCCCCTACCTGCACAGCAGTGTCAGCTTTCTGACGACCTCTCATCCCAGCACCGACCTTCTAGTGGGACACATCTCCAGCTCCACAAAGAGGAAACCTCAAGCTCTTCTTTAAGGTTTTAGGTCCGAGTGTAGAAGGCTGGGTTTGCAAGTTAGCCTCTGGCTAGAAAACCTTTGTACAAAACAATGGCTGCTTTGTTTTTAACATGTAACATTGTTTAATGTGCTGTCCTTGATGGAATAAACTTGAATTTAATTTGTATTTGCATGGAGCCAGTGAGCAGATGTTTTCTCACAGAACATAAGGAACACTGCACTCTGGTGGCTAAACTTTGTTACAGCTGTATCTTTACATATATGTTTAAATGCTCTGCTTTGTTTCCCCCGGTTACCAGCATCACTTTACAAAATAAAATCTCTGATTTTTGTCATGCTAAATCCCATTTTAGATTAGATACTTAGAAAGAGTTTACAAGTGGCAAAAAATATATTCAAAAGTTTTATTTTTTTATTTAATTTTTTTTTTCAAAATCCTCCCTCTTCCCAGTTGTCCTGAATTTGAAACTACAGAAACCCAACAAGTTTATTGTTGGGAGAGAAAAAAAATCCAGACTTTCCAGAGATTCAATCATCATAATTCAATTAATCAATAGCATTGATTTGTTACCCAGCTCTTATTTTTCTGTCTTTGTTGTCTTTGTTTTGGTTGGTTCAGTGAAATGAAAGTAATTCCTCTGGTTATAACGCCATGCCAAAGTATTCATACCTCTTAAAACTCTTATGTTTCCTCTTGGGAAGGCAGTTTTCACTTTGATGTAATTTTATTAGGATGTTCAGTAATATCAGCTCGCATATGGAAAATGTGTTGACAGGACTAATATTATTTATGAACAGCTGAAAACATTTGGCAAAAGGAGCAGTATTAGCTTTACATCATGTTATAATGTTGTTTCCTCATCAAAAACGCACCTTTAGTGTTGCCTTGATTCTTTGGTGAAATCCTCTAATCTCCATGGCAACCATTTAACTGTGCAAATGCCTGGGTAGACCTAGCCCTGCCTTCAGGACACAGACCAGCTCTTGTCATACAGCATTTTGTAACAACCAAAGGTAACAGCGACTTGATTGTGATATAAAATGACACTATGTGCCTGGAAAACACAAACTGCCCCTTTAAAGAAAGCTCTACATGATTCAAGGACACAGCGAACATGTGGAGGAAGAAGGTTGAATCTGATTGGCAAACAGCTCAAAGACAGGGAGCAGGTCAGAGCTGGGAAACCCGGTCAGTTCAAAGACAGGGAGCAGGTCAGAGCTGATGGCTGGGTGGCTGGAGGAAACCCAGTTGGAGTCTGAGCCTGGGTGGAGGTCCAGCTGAAACTGAAGCAGTCTGTTCTGATGAAACCTTCCTGTTCTCTAAAATTGTGTCCTGTTTGGTGTTCCGGCAGTTCTACGGCTACCTCTCCCAGCAACAGAACATGATGCAGGACTATGTCCGGACGGGAACCTACCAGCGGGCCATTCTGCAGAACCACACAGACTTCAAGGACAAGGTAACCTCCGTCTCTGACTGAGCCGTCAGGTTCAGCTCTATGGAGCCGGCTCTTGGTAAGGGATAAAAATGAATCGATGAAACCCAAACAAGAAGCAAATTGTTCTATTCACCAGTTCCTCCTAAGAGCTCCTTAAAGTCTGCAGCCAAGCTTTCTTTGGTGCACAGAAACCTCATCTGTGTAGAACTAATGCTTTGACTTGTGGCTCACTATGACCTTGAGTCTCCCTCCTGTTCTCCAGGTGGTTCTGGATGTGGGCTGCGGATCAGGAATCCTGTCATTCTTTGCCGCCCAGGCTGGAGCTAGGAAGGTGTATGCAGTGGAGGCCAGCACCATGGCTCAGCATGCTGAGGTGTGTACCTGTCTGTAGGAACTGTGACCGCTACAGTGGTGCCCATGTTTGCTGGCACCCTGGGGAAAGGCGATAAAGAAAACATAAAATTGATCTCTTTAGCACAGCAGCGTAACAGCTTTTAGAACATTTCAGAAAAACAAAAACTTGATTGAAGTTTTTGTACATTTATTGAAGGGAAGAAATCACGTTAAAGAATAACTGGCATGAATCCACATTCTAGAAATGTAGATTCTAGAAT
>CAEGAG010018537.1:0-17387 GCA_903067065.1 Brachyrhaphis terrabensis | reverse complement strand
CAAGGAGAGCACAGAGACACAGAACTAGACATGAACTAAACACAGAAAAACACAGAAAAACACGGATCATGACATGGAATTGCTTAGAAAGGTGGATCAAAGGTGGAAAATTGCATTTCCTGAATCTATTTCTAGAGATGTGGTAACTTTTGGAGTGTTATTGAAAAACAAAACAATAGAACTCTGTTGTAACTTAATATTATGTTTGGAAAAATACTTTATTCATAAACAAAGAGTGCTGAAATCATTACCAGTTCTTAACATTTTTAAAAATATGAATTCCAGTTATATTTGAAATCTCTGAAATGTATTGAATCATATGAATACCTGAGTGAAATATTAATGGAATTGCCCATACTTCAAATTACCGGTAAACAGAATTGGTATCAAAAAAATGTTTTGTTTGCGCCGCCATCATTTTACAAGATTTCAATAAATGTTTCCATGGGTCATCAAAGGTCAAGCGGAGAGTCCACGTTAAAGAACTCAATCAATAGTGCAACAAGTATTTTAGCTGCGCGTCAACGTAGGACAAGTCATTTCGATCGATTTTGTTTGATTTTTGTGTATGTGGTGGAGGAGGCAGGCTGAGACCTGGTGACCTAGCAAGCATCTACAAAAACAATTAATTGCCTTCACTTAAAAGTGTAGGCGACCTCAGTACAATAGATTAATTACGCATGATTTTAATGCCTTTTATGCTTTGCTGGTGGTAGGAGTTTTACTAAGCATCATTTATTTCTATTTGCACTCCTCAATGTGAAAGTAGTCCAAGCTCCTTATTGCTAGATGCTAATTTGCTGCTAGCTGAGCTAACTCCACTGCAGCTTTCTTGCTAACTTTTTCAAACAAGCCAGACTTGTTCAACTCTTTCCAACTTAAATTTAACATCCAAACGGAGATTTATAGAATGTGAGACGGAGCTCTTCAGTTGTTTTTTTAATGTTTTTTTTTTTCTGCTTTTCTGTTTGTTGGCCTGACCTTGAGTCCCTACAATGAGCAGCACAGTTAGATCATAGCCACTCCTTAATCTGAATAAAAGCAGAAAAGTGAGTATTCCTGTAGTTTTGAACTCATTGCTTCTCTATCTATCTGTAGGGGGAAAAGTGGTTTTATATCTCCTCCACATAATTATTTTTAAAGTTAATTATTATTTAATTGATTATGCGTGTCAGATTACGATCTGGTCTTCAGTGTTTACATATTACACCACTAGAGGGCGACTTCCTGATTTAGATTTTCGGGCAGTTTAGAACAACACAACTTGCATTTCCTGTTTATCTCAATATGTGCGACACACAGGAGCTCCGCACAGTCTAATCTTCTCTCTACGGAAGAGGATTAGGGCCACTGAACAGCAACAACAAAAAACAAAGAATCAGATTTTTTTTCTTCTGTTTTAATAAAATAAATAAATACAAATCCCCAAATTATAAATTCTGACTTTAATCTCAGAATTTTGACTTTTTTTTATTTTTTTTTTTTTATCTCAGAATCAAAAATGTCTGAATTGCTTATGCACAATTAGGCAAATACAGTCGTCAAACTCAAACCTACCAAGTGCATTTAGACAGGCTTTCAGTGTGGATAAAGTGCAGGTTTGCAAATCAAATAGCAAGGAAAAAAACATATGCTAACAACATATTTCACACACAACAATATCTGGATATTTATTTGTATTTTGATATACACAGACACAGAATTAGGATTCTGACTAAAGTCAAAATTTTATTGACTTATTTTTGGTGGCCCAATCCTCTTCCGTACCATCCTGCGCCTCTTCCAGTGTCCTGCGCCTGCAAATTGTAATAAAAGTTAAAGGTATAAACCATGTAAATGAAGAATCAATTTACTGCCAATCCGTGAATCCGCAGATTTCTCCATTTTACAAATGAGTAATTTGTTACCTTATCCACTTTGTTGTCTTCTTTTCAGGACTTTGGCTGTTTGCAAGCCTCTCTGTCACAGATAATCACTTGGCTGCATGAGCAGTCACCACCTCTGGTTGCATCAGACAGGGGAGGTTTGACCGATAAAGAAGACCACAGAAAAGTTTCCAAAACGGTCAACTGTTCAGAATTCCACACAGCTTCATTGCACCTAAAAGAGGAAATGATTACCATCTTAAAACCCTAAAGTGAAACCAGAAATGCTTTGATTTCATCACCTGCCTATTGCATACAGATGTGACCGACAAACAGATGTACGTGTGGCAAAACAAAAGAAGAAAAAAAGCCTTTTAGAGGTTGTCATGCGCTTGAATTTGTTCACGTTTTTCACACTGCAACCACAAATCAAAATCTGAAAGGTGTGGCGTGCATTTTATTCAGCCCGTTTTACTCTAATACCACACAAGTAAAGTCCAGAGCGAACAATTCCCCTTTGAAGACCGCATGTCAAACACAACAGATTACTCCCACAGAGAAAAATGGTAGTGGCAGCACTATGCTGTGTGAACGGAGCTAAATAGCAAAACTCTACCAGATTGTACAAAAATAATTCAGGCTTTCAGTCTATCAACGCAGCTAAACATACAGCCCGAGCTACGACGCAGTGATTTAGATTTGAGCCTGATCAAGAGTCACAGTGGCCTAGCCAAAGTCCGCAGGCCTAAATTCAACTGAGAATCTGTGGCACACAACAAGCCATATCTTAAAATCACTGCAGCTATAATCACAGCAAATGGATTTTTTTATTTTTTTTTGCAAAGCACCGACTCAGGGAGGTTGAATACGCGCCACACGTTTCAGATTTTTACTCGTGAAAATGTGATGGCAATCTATGTAGATAAGTTTCCTCTAAGGGTTTTTATGAACAATATTTTGTCTCACGACTGAACTTTAACACGCACAAACAGAACTCCACCCACCAAGGAGAGAGCGATCAAGCAGAACCCATCTGTGTTGAGGAAATAACTTTGCGTTTCACTCTACGTTATATTTCCTCTTGCTGTCACTTCCATCCACTCTGCTGCTGACTCTAACCCTTACTTTGTCTTTTTTTTCTTTTTTTACAAACCTGCCTTGCTTTACATGTGGGAAGCGTTTACTTCCATGCGACTCTTGCTTTTGACTCCATTTTACATTCTGCATATTCTTATTGCAACAGTATGCTAACGCTCTGTCTCACATTTTGCAAACAAGTTGAGTTCTGGTTACTATTTTAACAAAGTTTTTTTTGTTCCTTTTTTTTTTGTTTGAATAAATTATTGGTTCATAAAACAGTGTTTTATTTTGCCTACTTAATTGTAATGCTGTAAATTTACCAAAACAAAGCTAATCTGTGGTTGACTTGTAAAATCAGCGAAATGAGACTCTTCATCATAGAAAATGAATGAATCTGACTTAAAGCATCAGAGCTCACGGCATCACTAAATTTGAATAAAAACTCGTTGATTCATTTAGTTAATTCAGCTTTTATTTATTATATTGTGCCTGAATTCGTCCCAGTTACTCAGAAGGTGACGCCTCTACGAAGTAAGTTGCTGTTTGTGAATTTAACTCTGCTTTGCTGTGTTTGCCAAAAAGTTTCGCAAAGTGATCTTCGATCCTTGTGACTCCATCGGGAATGGATTATCAATCAATTAGGCGCTTTGGTGGTTTGTGTGTTTTAGCTGTGAAATTCCTAAAGATTTTGAGATTGATAGTTAGTTTTTGTTTTTTTTCCACTACTGATTGCATAACAGTTCTGGATTGAAGCAAACATCCTTGTGAGCCCAGCCTCTGGAACACGTCGGCCACTTCAGGGTCATTCTACTTTGTGAAGTGGAAACAAAACATGTTGCTCCATTTGTGCCTATTCTGTATTCTTTTATCGCATTTCCGAGCACAATCTCTCACTTCTCACAAGTATTCCACGTTAGCACACTTCCTGTGCTTTGTTCCGATAACAACGCCGTGGGAAATGAGTAATAGCTATTTACGGATGAATCGATTTAGCCAGGAATGTTGGAATAATTTTCCACACACCCACTCGACTGATTCTCATCAGAGACTCCATTTTTCGCTGAAACAGGCCGGAGCTGACATTTTACAAAGTAAACAACAGCGAAGCAGCAGAAAAAAAATAGTCACTTTTTTTGCCATTCTGACTTCTGTTGATAAACTTTTCACGTTTTGTCACATTACATGATGTATTTTATGAATATTTTGTGTGATAGGCCAATGCATTGTGAAGTAGGAGGAAAACTAAAAATGCTCTCAACTCTTCTTAACAATAAAAATCTGAACAGTGTGGCATGCAAATATTGTATCGCGCTTTACCTCGAGTGGCTTCTTTTGCAAAAACGACCGAAGCTCATTTATATTAAGCGGAAATACGTTTTTTAAAAGTCATATCACAGTTTTTCAATTGGCTTTAGGTCTGGACTTTGACTAGGATATTCTTCTTTTTTGTCCCAGTGCTATTAGCTAAACCTCCATCACAATCAGGGACATGAACAGATAGACCATAGGTGGTGTAATTTTCCCCCAAAATTACAAAAATGACAAATGTTCAGTGTAAAAGCTGCAGTTTATACTGGGAGCACTGGGAGAAGGCAGAGGAACTAAATTTTTTCACAGTCTTATCTTATCTTATGTTATACTGTCACAATATAATGATAAAAAAACAACAACATATATTTTCTTTTATAAAAGTTCCATACTGCAGCAGCAACATGCTGCATGACTCCAGTCGTCAACAGTTCTGCTGACCGACACAGGAAGCCCGGGTGAATCAACATGCAAATGTTAAGGCCAAGAAATGTGGGAGTCAGCTGGCGCGACACCAGATGGAACACACACCCACAGACGCACAAACACACACACACAGCGAAGCCTGTTCCTTTAGCCAGAATCCCGTCTCCACAGCGACTGAAGACAAAAAAAATAAATAAAAAAAATGGGGCCCTCGCCACAGCTGGTCTGTGGAAACAGATGGGGGGGAGAAAAACTGTGAATGAGAGTGTAGATGCACACACTGACAGAGGGTGAGGAGGAGTGAGTGAGAGACGACATAAACACCAGAGAGGGAGAGGAGTCTGGAGGGGCAAAAAAAAAAAAAAAAAAGGAGGAGTTACACAAAAAAGCTCTGAAGAGAGGAGGAGAAAAGTAAACGTGGTGAGCTGCTGCAGGAGGAGCAAACAACTCCTGGTCCTCTGAAAAGAGTCACATTACATCTAAACGTCCAGAGCTGAGGCAGGCAAACAGATGAGGGGTTCCAGACCAGCAAAAACAACCTTCTGAAGAACGACGATGAAACTGACAGCTTGGAAGGTGTGATGAGTTTACTTCTCCTCTAAAAGAAAAAAAAAAGAAGGATCCTGTCTCAGATTTGAAGACGTTCACAGCACAGGTGAGAAAAGTTTTCCTTCTTCAATTTCTCTCTCTCTCTCGTGTCAACCTGAAACTTCCCAAAGCTATTTCCACACACATGCTCACACGCCCCCCCAGAAGAAAATGAGGATTCGTTATACGGGTGGAGTTAGCCGTTGGGAGTAACATATGGAGCAGTCGCTCCAAAGAAGGTGATGTTTTGGGTCTCTGCTGCTCGTGAAGCGTACCGTGGGGGGGAGAAGCGGAGGGACAAAGAAGGTTGCACGTTCTTCAGCCTCCCTCTGACAGGCGGTGGAGAGCTCAACCAGCTGGAGAGCCTTCTGAAAAGATCCACAACAACATCTACTCCCAGCGTAGATAGATGTAAACGCAGAAATGTGGTGAAAGGTAGAGAGCAATTTCCCTTGCGGATCAATAAAGCACATTCTATTCCATTCTGAATTCCATTCTATTCCATTCCATGAAAGAGGCACTGTGGTTAAAGTTAAAAAAAATTAAAAATCTAACATCCAATATGAAAGTGTGGCGTCACTTCCTGCGATGATAAAAAGCGTGAAAACATTGCCCATCAGTGAGAGAAGCCCTATCAAAGCACATTTTATTTGTCTATTATATATTTAACATTTGCATTTGTTAGAACGCATGTCCAATTCAACGTACTCTGTTGGGATTTATGTGATTAAAGTAACAAAAGGAGAGGGAGAATTAGAACCTTGCACGGTACCGGTCCAGTCAAAGTCCAGGTCTAAATCAAACTGAACATCAATGGCATGACATGTTTGCTGATGCTCTGCCTCCAATCTTATAACATACAGATTAAAATAATAATAATAATAATAATAATAATAATAATAATAATAATAATAATAATAATAATAATAATAAAAAGTTAAAAACAAGGAATCTTTTTCTTTCCACTTCAGAGGAGGAGTATCCCCACAGCATGATGCTACCACCACCAATTTCCATCATGGAGGTACGATGAGGATGTTGTGCAGCATTAGTTTTCAATTTTTCGCGAACAGTTCAAATTTTGCGTCTACTTGCACTAATTTAAGCACGTAAAATGCTCCATAAAGCAGGCTGAAATTTGTAGGTGTGAGTACGAGAAAAAGTTCAATGTGACGCGATTAGAATAAATGCAAATGAGAATTAGAACAAGTTATAGTTCAATAACTTGTTGAAAACAATGTCAAAATAAAATTTAAGCACAAAAAAAATAAATATATATATATATATATATAGATATATATATATATATCTATATATATATACACATATATATATATGTGTGTGTGTGTGTGGGGGGGGGGGGGGGGGGGGGGGGGGCGGGGGGGGGGGTTGTCCTCTCTTTTCCTGCTCTCTTTCTCCAGGTTTCAGAGGTTCTTAGCTAGCTGTGTGAGGTGAGTCGTGAATATCTTTGCGCACTCCGCTGTTTACGTCGTCGCTTAAGGAACCGTTTCCATAGCAACGCAAGTACTGCGCATGGATTTTCGGGTACAGTAACTATTTTTTTTTTTTACTACTTTTTAAGTAAACGACATAAATTTGTGATATAAAAGGTAACGTAGGCCTCTTGAATTAGCTTTAAAGTTGTCCTTCATACGTATTAACGGTAGAGTAGCAAGTAGCTACTTGTTTGGAGCAGCAGGAAAACAAAACCGCGAACCGAGTTAAATGTTTGCTACTGATAGCGTTGGCTGAATACATTTTGTAATTAATTTACCTAGAAAAAATATATATATATATATATGAGGGAAGCTTAATAAATAATTATATTTCACTTTCAGAAATTATCAACCAAAAAATAAATATACTCCAAAGCTGGTGACTGAATTTCGTCTATGCAGAAACACAAAAACTAAGTTGCTTTAATTTTTTTTGCCTTTTTAGGGGTAAAAAAGTACATGACAAAGCATTACTTATCTTTCTTCTATATACTTTTATTTTTTTGTAGTAGATTTGTTGCCGCCATGTTTGTACTCATTCTTACTTTGTATGACCCAGTTATTGCCAAAGCTTCTATTGGCCTGGTTTTCTGGTTGCAAAGCGAGCCCTGACCATCACTCTTCCACCACTGTGCCTGACAGTGTCATTGGGGGTGAAGGTGGCAACAGCT
The DNA here is from genome assembly GCA_903067065.1 of Brachyrhaphis terrabensis. Lineage (NCBI taxonomy): Eukaryota > Metazoa > Chordata > Actinopteri > Cyprinodontiformes > Poeciliidae > Brachyrhaphis > Brachyrhaphis terrabensis. The sequence goes on along the minus strand of CAEGAG010018537.1, from coordinate 9,953 downwards.
GCAGGAGTTCGCCCTGCAACCAGTGGATTGTTGGTTCGGTCCAAAGAAGCAAACCATCAAAACTCCCTCATTTAAAGAGATTGTCACACCTGGTCATGATAAGTTCAAATCATGATACTTTAATATGAGTCAGTAATCATATTTATATTGCCAGCCGGTGCTTACACCGTGTTCAAGACAATCCAGATTGTTTTTAGGTGTCGTTTCACAATGGTGGAAGAACCTACCAACCACTGCCAGAACCATGCCTATTCTTCAAGAAACGTTTGACGGCTCTGCTCTTCAGATTGCATTGGGATAAAAGCGTTTGCCAAATACATGAACAGACAATCAACGCGTTTAAATTATGCTCTCTATGTGAAGAACAGTCCAATATTGTCATATTTTTCAGTATCTGACGTTCTGTTTACTAATTGGAGACATGCCAACTTCGAAATCTGGTGAATCCTATAAATACCGTAATGTCATCATTGATCACCGCACACACTCGCCCATTCAGAATCTGTCCGTGGTGACACCTGTCTCCAGCTTCCTGTTCTGTTACGATTTCACAGCTCTGTGCCCCAATCTCCCATGCGGCCTGTCTTGTATCAGACGGTGAGGTCTCACCCACACACAGCTGCTGCAGTGACGATGAGAGGCCTCACACGTGAAATGCCAGGCCTGGAATAGTTAGGTCTGTTTATATCTGGACTGAACTTCCAGCTTCTGCTGTACGTGTAGCAAGTGAGGGCATAAGTTGCTGTGTGAACATGTGGATCTTGTGAGCCTACTCCCACTCGTAAAGGAAGTGAGTTAGCAGAGGGGGGGGGAGTGTGTATAATGAGAGGGAACTCGAGGTATTTAGAGATCTGGGGCCCATGATCTTCCAAAGCAGGATTGGTAATTCCAGGGTGTATCCTCAGTGAAACATTCATCCTCAACGTCATTCTGTCTTCTGTCTTCTTTTTTTAGGAGTTAAACTTTCTACAGAGGCCGTCTTCTTTGAACCCCCAAGCCAAGCTATTTCTGTTTTGACTGACATCGCCTGGATCCAGAGGCTATCATGGAGGCCAAACAGGAGTTTACAAGCATCCTGCAACGGGTGTGGTCCAAGCTGCAGGGTCTTCCACAAGCAGCTCCATTGGAAAGTGGAGCCTTTTCCATCCTCATACTCTTTATTGGTAAGTTATGTCTGTCATCTGTGCGACAGATTATACTTCTTAGCACAACACTTTGATTAATGTAACTACATCATAATCTGTCTACCTTCAGGGTGGCACAACCAGGTGTTAGGTTTAGGGGCAATTCCTTTGCCTCATAGGTCCGGGTTGCCCACATGCCCACAAAACGGAAGTTATCGTCTTTGGACCTAAAGAGGAACAATCTAGAGGCAACACACTGCTTCAATTATTACAGCTAGGAACTAGTGACCAGACCAGACATTTGGGTGAAGTCATGGACCTGAACCTTCAGATCCACATAGAGACATTTACAAATTCAGCCTTCCACCACCTGAAGAACATTTCCAGGACTAAAAGGCTAAGACCCTGACATGTTTAGAGTTGCTTTTGAACCATAATAGATGGAGCGTTGACCAAAAAATTTTAATGTATATTGATGATTTGGCACTTGACGAAATACAATGTCTGTTACTAGTTGTCACAATTGTTGACTGCATGACTTTTTTATGTTTTTATTATGTAAAGCAGTAGGATCTCCACTATTTCTGAAATATGCTACACAAATAAACTTGATTGACTGATTGATGCATGTCCTATCCAATCTTTGCATAAAACAGACATGCCGACAGCTTTAAATGTGGTTTCTCCAATGACTTGTGCCGACCTGATTTTTGCTCTCTGCCTCCTGTTTGTCATTGCAGCCACAGTCCTTTTCTTGATGCTGCTCTCCTGCTTTCATTGCTGCTGCAGCAAACCAAAATACCAGGGCTCGAGAGTTCAGCCTTTGGAATCCGTCTGAGCTGGTGAAAGAAAGCGGGACTTGTCTGCAGAATCTAAAGCCCATCACACCCTGTACCCTTTTGGTCTGTTACACCACCACCATGACGGAAGCTCTTGAATCAAGGCTACAGAAGAGGGGGGTATGTCTTTTGAGTGTCACTGGTTTGCTTGGACTGATCAAGTGGGCGTTAAAATGGGGACGAACCGGAGAAACGATGGGACTTAGTGTTGGGACGTTTCCAGTTCTGAGCGACAAACTGTATCAGCGTCTCGGACGGGGAGACGTCGGAATCCACACAGATCCGCAGAGTGGCACGCCTCATGAAAAAGCATTACATGGCAGGACAATAAAGTACTATGTAGCAGCCTTTTGGGCATGAAAAGACTCAATAAAAGCTTCTTTGTGCTCCAGTTAAACAGATACCGATTTGGTACAAGTGCAGTTCTTTTGTGCCCAGTCGACATTCATTATACTGTGACTGTGAGAAATATAGAAAGGTTGCATTTTAGCATAAATTGGAAGTTAATGTCAAAGGGAGCTAATTTTTGTATATATAAAAAAAAGACGGATCGCCCTCTGCTGGCTTTTTAAGGGTGTTTTTTATTTTTTTGTACAAATTGTGCCACAAAAAAAAAGGAAAACCTGAGCTGTTTATTGTTGAACCTACCACATTTTTGTATAGATAGAGGTAACAAATATGCTGTCACATGTGGCGATTCTCCTATAAGTAATTGCAATAAATGTGTATGTTTCAATGATGTAAACTCTTGATTTGTCATATAGCAGCATGTAAAAATAAGTTTTTAAATGATGATAATATTAGAGCAACTGAATGTCATGTGTTCTAATTTTAATACGTAAGGGAACGACCATGTTGCTACCAAAGAAGTGTTGTCCGGCCGCTACGTGCGTACCTTATCATGACATTCCTCCTTTGTTTAAACATTACCCAGAAGCCGTTGTTTCTACTAAGTCGCACCAAGAGCAGGAGCTGTTTGGATCTACAGAATGCCTCATCAAAGTCAAATTCTAGGCGGATTGGTACATTAGAGTTTGTGTGAAAGGTTTAGCTGCTTTGTGTGGCCCAAAAGAAGAGTTCTTCTCCTGTATGTACAGTTTGTTGGGAGCAACTGAGCCGTGACAGGATCCTTTCAACAGGAAATGGCGACGGTGAGGTGAGTTTAAAAGAGGAAGGTGGTGAGTTATGATGATTTAATGTGAATGTTTGTATTATCTCAGCTAGAAAGATCTTTCTAGCCTTACAATCTATGATTATGAGCCCTTTAGGTAGAAGCAACATATAAAATACATGTAAATGTATTGACATCCCATGAAGTTTTTCACTCTTTGTCACATTACAATCGCACATGTCAATGTAGTTTGAAGGGATTTTATGTGATAGAAGAACATGAATGAATATATAATAATGAATTATAATTTACAGAATTTGCTTTCGGTGCAGTGACAACATGCCAGTCTTTTGAATGTCCTTATCAGTTTGGCCATTCAACGACACTGAAAAATATTTGAATGTGGTTTAACTTGAAAGTGAAAGCTCACCTGATGCCTTAAAAATGCAACTTAAGTCAACAAGAAAATTGTTTTGGTTTTAACTCAGAAATGAAAGTTCATGAAGTTGATTTAACAACAAGAGATTAATTGTAAAACATTGTGTTTTAAGTTCATTAATCTTGAATATTGATTTATCCACTTAACGCAGCAATTTAAACCAAATAATTATTTCATATGCAAGGAAAAACTGCCCTGACCTAGTTAAAGAGCACATATTTCTCTGTTATTTTCACTCACGTTATCAAGTTATAACTATTTATTTTACTTTCAAATAATTTAAATTCTTGTTGCAAACTGTATAAACAAAATCCATGATCTGATAATGAAGGCTGCTCAACAATATTTAGTGTGAACAGGACATTACTGTTAAGTTTTGAATAACCATTTGTCTTAGAAACGCTCAAAGGTGAAATCAACGTAACGCACTTCCATCTCAGTCACGGTTCAACACAGGATACAAAAACATGCCACTAAGCATTCTGGGAACTCTAGTTTATTCAACTTTTGGAGGTTTGACAAAATTAATAAAAAGTTAACACAACTTAATGCTGTAAGTTTATCTTTCAAAAACTCACACGTTTAGGTCCAAACGTGTGAGTTAACTCGCTAAATTCGACTTAAAGGAGATAGTAGACACAACTAAATGTGGCTCAAATGTTTTACAGTGAATGGTCAAACTGTTTAATATCCAGTCAGTTTAATCTCAGACTGGATGAATAGTATCTGCGAACATCAATGTCCAAATTGAGCAACAGATTCTTAGGTGGATTTCAGTCCAGACTTTGACTGGACCATTCTAACACATGAATATGTAACATTTTAGCAGGCTAGCAGTTACTAAAATTGGGCGACTTCTGACAATTCCGAAAACTGGATTTCATTTAGGGGTATCGGAGGGAAGGACACTTCATGTGTGTTGGAGTAGCAAATAAAATCCCAATAAAACTGTTAAGCTGACTATCTCTCACTCTGATCTCTTGTGTGGTTCATTCGTCCCCCATGCAGTCTGGCTGAGAACCAGAAGCCCATTGGCTCACCCGACGAGTGGGTGGACTGGTTCCTGCATCATCTGCAGCTGGACCCATGGATGGTGGGCGGCTTTGTGGTCATCGGGTTGTTCGCACTGGGAGTTCTGTCTCTGCTGCTCTTCGCTCTCCTGTACGGATGCTGCAGAAGCTCAAAAGCACCGAAGCAAAAGAAGAGGAAACCGAGGAAGAACTCAAAGAATGCAGTGATTTAGACTCATGCACATATTTAAACACACGTAAAACGGATTTTGGTGTCACTTTTCCCACTGTTGAGGCATTTTTGTACATGTGGGAAAATCTCAATTTTAAGTCGGAGTCACAGCGTTTTGTTTAAAACAGTGTCAAATATAAGTTCAAAATATGTAGCTAAAATGTTCGTTTTTTATTTGCACTGATATTAATACAAAAATAGTGAGATCACCAATCTTCCAAATGGATTCTGCAAGTCACCTTAAAAACACCATCCTGACTATGAACATGGTGGTGATGGCATCATGCTGTGGTGATGCTTCCCCTCACCTGGGACTGGGAAGTAGAAAGATGTAGATAAACACAGAGCAATCATGGATGTTCACCTTCTAGCAGGATGACTTCAAACACATGATGCTTTGTGTTAATCTATCACAGTCAGTCTTATTAAAATATATTAAGATTTATGACTGTATGTGGCCTAATGAAAAATAAATCAAGGACTAAGAGTTGTTTTCCAAGGCACTGTATTTTAAGAACCATTATAATAAAGATGTTTTATGATTCATAAATTTGCCCTGTTTGCTTTTAGAAGTCACAACATTAGCTAACACTGCTTTATGTTCTAATAATGTTGCATTGTTACTATGTAGCTTGGATGCTAAACCTTAAAATTAATATTGTATGAGCCATTTCTCCATTTTTGGTTAAATCTTATAATTTTAGAATTTAGATTTAGTTCATTTTTATTTGTTTGTTTTCTAGTTGATTTATAATTAGAATTTTGCTTAATTTGTTATTTTTAAGCAGGTTTTTTGGTTAGTAATTCACTTAATTAGTTAATTGATTTCAGTTTGGGATGTGGGTGTGTTTCACGGTATAAATATGTAGGGTTTGGTTAAGTCTTGAGTCACGTGGGTGGTCATATGGTTTTTTTACCAGTCAGCTACCTAGTTATCAGTCAGTCGCCAGTCAGTCATCAGTCTATCAGTTAATCAATGAGAGAACAGGTGCAAGAGTCAGAGCAGGAGAACTAGCAGGATCCTGTGAAGCCTGTAACTTTCTTTGATCCCAAAATGGAATAAAGCAAACGAAAGAGCTGCATTTTGACTTGTTTTGATCCCTTTTTTGGACTGCGTAAGCCAGAACCTACAGTGCACTATAGTGACTATTTGAGTTTATTTCACTTTGCTTTGATCACCGTTGAGTCTTGAGTTTTTTGATTTTTGGAATTTGAGTTGAGGACAAATAGTCACTACAAATATTAATACAGATATAGACGCATAATTTGTGTAACACATTTCAATATTATACATTTTCTGTAAATAGCAACATAAATACATAGATATCCTATAGTTTTCACAGTACGACGTAGCGATAGACAACAAAGAACTACATTTCCCAGTGTAGCTCCGGTGGTTTTTCTGCGCATTGCTTCACTGCGCAGCTGAAGCTTCTCGTCCGGTGACGTGTTTGGTGTGCGCTCACAGCCCCGCTGCGTTTATGCGACCGAAACAGTTATGGCTAGTGGCAAAAAAAGCGCTCTGCTCTCATCTTTAGCAGATTATGGAGATGATTCGGAGCCCGACTCCGACCCAGAACCAGAAGATTCAGGTGATTTTTTTTAAATTTATTACCGTAGCTTTAATCACAATAAAACACAATATTCATTTGCTAAATTTGTCTGTGAGACTACCATGAGTGTGAGCCAACAGTTAGCTTACCTACTTTATACTTTTTGTTGGTTTTAGTTGTTTAGAAACCTTAGTTTATGTTAAATCTGGTATTATTGTAGTTAAACTGTAGTTTTGTAGACAAATTATCCGTGTATTTTAGTTTTTCAGAACATTATTCCAGGTTATGTATTTTATATCGTGAGCTCTGGTTTATTTGATGATTTGTTTGGATGTTTATTAGTGTTAAATAAATGTCTGAATTAGAAGGGATGTAAAAGTATGTCTAAATTGTGTTACACTAGTTACATACTCTACGAAACACTAAACGTGAAGCCGTTATTTAATTTGTAAAAGTCAAACTAGGACAGTTTTAAGGCTTAAAAAAAACATTTCCATCACCTGAGAAGGGGTCCAACTTTAAAACACCACCATAAACCTGGACAGGATTATTCTACATTAAAAACAGAGTTGAGAACATTTTAAAATAATAATAAAATCTGGGGTAATTTGTGTCCTTCAATTTTTAGCATTACACGAAAAGTTATGGCATTAACGGAGTAATCATTACAGAAATGCACGATTTAATAAATATTTTTCAATATGTCCATCAAATGTAGGTCTAAAAGACTCATGAAGGAAGTAAAGCTTTATTAGTAGGAATGAATTATCTGAAAACCTAGTACTAATCTAAGAATCGATCAATAAAAACAAGACAAACTCTGAATCTGTACTTGTATTCACACACACACAAAAAAAAATCACCAAACGTCCGTAAAACAGAACATTGTAAACGTACAGATGTCTATCCCATTGAAAAGCTGTATTTTAAAATGCATTTGTGGTCATTTCAAAACAACACACTTTAAAAAAATGTTTTAAAATTGTGTGTTTTAAGGGTCTAAATGTAGTGCATAAACTCCCCTTTCCCACCATTTCTACTTTTATCACTCGTCTCCTTTCCATTATAAAAGTAGGGCATCGCATATTGAGTCGGCTGACCTTTGATGGCTGCACCATGTATCCAGTTGCAGTTACTATTGCAGTATCAATGTTGCAATCACAAAAGACTTGTGGAATGTGATATTTTGGTATTTCAAATATCAGGCAAACCACTTCTGCTAATATAGTCGGCCCGTTGGATCGACCTCTGCTGTATTAGTTTGATTTAAATAATGTTAGTCACTCACAGATGAATCAAATTTGGTTTTGATGGATTGAAAAATCTGATGTCCTATCCGGATGCGTCCCTAATAGTGCTTAAGCAAATAAACAAATAATTTGTTTCTGTGTTAATTTACTAACTCCAAGCCACGACAGCAAATAAAAAATTGTATTTAAAAGGGGAAGCTGGGGAATTATCAACTTGAACAAAATGGCAGTCTTAACTTCCCTAAGGCGGTGTCAGACCTCTGCGTTTTCTGTGTGTTTGTGTGCAGGGGGGCACGTTGGGGGCCTGGTCTACGGCTACGGGGACGACGACCTGAACCGGACAGAGGATGTTGAAGATAAAGGATCTGGAAACGAGGACAGCCGCGACAGCAACTCGGTCAGTGTCAGAGCTCTGAACGCGTCTTCACAGGCTAAGTTTGGCTGCTGTTAAAATCAGTCCCAATTGAAAAAAATAAATAAAATTAACATCCAGCAATGCTCAGCAAATATACAGCTGTTTCACTGAAATTATACAAACTAAAGAAAAACGTGACCTTGTGGTATAAATCGAGATGCTCAGTCCTACAAGGACGACCAGCAGTTTTGGTTCTTTTTCAGATTTGACCTGTTGAGTCCAGTTTCAACCGTGACACATTAAAGAGCTAAAAAAAAAAAGGTTAATCTTTACTGATTGAGTAGTTTTGGATCAAATGGAAAATGAAGAAAATAAATTTTTGCTCTTTTTGCATCAAAGGATGTTTCCCTAATAAACTTCATCTGATTTTTCTTAAACTCATACAAGGTTAATCAAAAGCAGATGGTCTTGGTTGATACATTTATAGACCGAATCATTCTGGGTGATCTCAGTTTTGATACTGTTGTCGATCAGCAGCCAGCGATGATCAAGAGGAAATTGAACCTTTAATTGGTGCATTGATATTTATTTTTTTCGAATATGGCAATGCAGTTGTGATTAACCCAACACTTTCCTCATTTTTCTTTTTCTTTCTTCTCCATATTGTAATGTCCACCCATTGGTCTGAAATGTCAAAAATATTTGTAAATACATTTACTTTCACAATTAAATGTAACAAACATTGACTGTAAAAGAGAGAAAATCATTCTGCAGGTGCATCATTATGGGTTGTTCTGAATCCATTAGGAAATAAAGGAATGAAATAATTTTGCCTATTTATCCAACAGAGCAAATGAGCTTAACTTTCTGATTTTAAGAAAACTTCAAACAAAAGTAATAAAAGAACAAGAAATGTCTTAGGAACTTCAAGAAGTTGGAGTTTTAAAAAGATTTCTTGAACAAGGAGGGAAAAAAGTAAAGATTTTCACCAGTTTCAGCTGATAAAGCGACAATTGTCTAATTTAGATTGCTGATTAAGTGATTGTTGCATCATGAGTCATACTGCAGAAAAGATTTCCTAGTTTCCTGTTAATTTTCTAAAAGAGTTAACTTGTTCTTATTAGTATTCTGGCAGCTGTTTTATCTTTTAAGAGCGAAAAAATGAGCTACTAAATTAGTCAGGATCATTTCTCCTTTTCTTTTTTTAATGATAATTCTAGGCTAGGTTAAGATTTACGGGCTGGTCTAAACTGACTTTTTTTTTCTTTTTCTCTTTTTTACTCTATTTGTGCCATTTGTGGGTATTTACAGGCAGTTATATAAACATAAATCCCAGGGTGTCATGCTTATTTTTTGTATAAGTTGCATTTTCTTTCTGCAAGGATCAAGACTTTATGTTGTTTTGTTTTTTATTTGGTTGCAGACCATGTTGGAATCATTGGTAATAAGAAAACAATAGCTTGTGTAGCTTTTATAATAATGTGAGAAATGATTAAATGAATCAGGTGGAAGTTTTAACAACACAAGGCAGCAGTTTCATTGTGAAACCAGATGGTTAAAATTATGTTTGTACCTTTTATTGTTTTTAATCTATTTTGTGTAACATAATTTTATACTTCAGTAGGTTTTATAACCTTCATATAAACTGATCACATTGGAGCCTCTATTGTCAATAAAGTGTGTATGTGTGTTTGTTTGTAATACCTTGTGGGGACCATTTCCCTGATACATTCTACGTTGTGGGGACCCACTGCTCCATGTGGGGACCGAAGCCTGGTCCCCTCAAGGGGAAACACTATTTATGGGTCGGGGGTCAGGTTTAGGACTAAGGTGTGAATTGAGTTTTGGTTGGGGTAATGATTAGGTATGTACAGGTCCTTCTCAAAATATTAGCATATTGTGATAAAGTTCATTATTTTCCATAATGTAATGATAAAAATTTAACATTCATATATTTTAGATTCATTGCACACTAACTGAAATATTTCAGGTCTTTTATTGTCTTAATACGGATGATTTTGGCATACAGCTCATGAAAAC
>CAEGAG010018527.1:0-11075 GCA_903067065.1 Brachyrhaphis terrabensis | reverse complement strand
AAGCCACCAGATCCACAGAGGTCACACTAACATGGCTGTCCTCAGAGCGCTAATGCTGTTAGCAGCTAGCTCATTGCTGAGCCACAGAAAATGTTTATTCAGTGGGACTTTCATGCTAAAAAAAGCAAAATGAATTCAATATAACCTATGCAGCCATACAGACAGTGAGCTGTGACCAAACACCAACACCATAGATCAGTGCCAATAGTTGACCTACATTGGACCAGAACCCATCAACGACTCATTAACCTACAACTGCAGCATGAATTTGGGTTTACAGAAGCTAAATAAATTATTTACCAGGAGATCCAAGCTCATAGAAATAACGTGGGTTAGCTTGTTGTTAGCGGTGGTGCGATGGCCTGCCGACCCGTCCAGGTGACCCTCCGACCCTGACTTGTCCAGGTGACCCCCGACCCTGACTTGTCCAGGTGACCCCCCGACCCTGACTTGTCCAGGTGACCCCCGACCCTGACTTGTCCAGGTGACCCTGGCGCCGCCATTGGGGAGAAAGGCGTTAGAAAATGGATGTAAGTGAAGAACTGAACGCTCCACCTTGGCACTCGGCTGTGACTCCCACCCTGATGGCGACGATATTGGATCCAAGCCATCCTCTGTTGCCATGACGATATGTTGTTTGGACCAATCAGGACTGAACTCGCATGTTAGAAAAACACATTTATTTACTAAAACAAAAAGAACAAAGATCTAGTTTCTCCTCTTCACGTTGATGTCACTTCCTGGCCAGCAGCTGATTGGCTGAGCCTTCTATGAGGTCATCATTCGAGGAGCGATGCTCATGGACATCAGTTCCTGGAACAGCAGCTTGCAGGCGTACGGCATCCGGACCAGAGAGATCTGATCAGAACCAGAAACGGGTCAGAACCTGGGCGGAGGCAGCGGTCGGCGGGTTTTGAACCGGGTCTACCTGCGTCTTGTTGCGGCAGCCCCGACACTCATAGGTGTGCGTCCTGGTGTTTGCGATGGCCATCAGGCCGCACAGGTTGCAGACGTGGACCTGGTACGGGTCGGACGCCTCGAACAGACGCTCCCGGAGGAACTGGGCGGCGCCGTGGGCGATCTGGCAATCCCGCTCCATCTCCCCGAAACGCAGCCCGCCGTCACTGGGGACACAGGTGAGATTAGCGCGGCGCGGACTCATCTGAGGCGGCGAGGGGCGGGAACTCACCGGGAGCGGCCCTCCATCGGCTGGCGGTTCAGGATCTGGACCGGCCCGCGGGCCCGGGAGTGGATCTTATCGTCCACCATGTGCTTCAGCCGCTGGTAGTAGGTTGGCCCGATGAAGATCTGGGACGTCAGCTTCCTCCCCGTGAAGCCGTTGTACAGAACCTGATGACACATCCACAGTCACACACCTGCGTCACCTGGGCAGGTTTCTACCTCCCAGAACGCATCAGGGCCTCTGACCTCGTTTCCTCTCAGGTGGTACCCGTACTCGGACAGCAGGTTGGACACTTTCTGCACGTTGACGGCGTCGTTGAATGGCGTGGCGTCGCCGATCTCACCTTTGTTGGCCGACACCTGAAAGGGGCGACAGCCTGGCAGTCAACGTTCAGGGCATAACGCACAGAGGCTCGGCGGTGGGCGGAGCCAGCTTACCTTCCCCTGCAGACACTCGATAAGATGGCCGACTGTCATTCTGGATGGGATGGCGTGAGGGTTGATGATGATGTCAGGTGTGATTCCTTCACAGGTGAACGGCATGTCCTTCAAAATAAAACACAAGGTCACGTTTTATTGACCAGGAGAGCCGATCAACTCACCTGCCCTGACCCCACCTGTAGCCGATCAACTCACCTGCCCTGACCCCACCTGTAGCCGATCAACTCACCTGCCCTGACCCCACCTGTAGCCGATCAACTCACCTGCCCTGACCCCACCTGTAGCCGATCAACTCACCTGCCCTGACCCCACCTGTAGCCGATCAACTCACCTGCCCTGACCCCACCTGTAGCCGATCAACTCACCTGCCCTGACCCCACCTGTAGCCGATCAACTCACCTGCCCTGACCCCACCTGTAGCCGATCAACTCACCTGCCCTGACCCCACCTGTAGCCGATCAACTCACCTGCCCTGACCCCACCTGTAGCCGATCAACTCAACCCCACCTGCTCCTCTGATTCGTTAACTCATCCAGACTCGCTGGCCCCGCCTACCTCCTGTCGGTACTGGATCCCACAGGTTCCTTTCTGCCCGTGGCGGCTGGCGAACTTGTCTCCGATCTGAGGGATCCGGACTGAACGGACCTGCGGGTCAGAACCGGGATTAGTGAGCGGTCCGGTGCTGGGTCACCATGGTAACCAGGGCGGCGGCGCTCACCCGGATCTTGCAGAACTTGTATCCCTCCTGGTTGAGCGTCACCATGACCTGGTCCACGATGCCGGTCTCGCTGGTCCGCAGGAAGGTGCTGCAGTCCCTCTTGGTGTAGCGGCGGTTGGTGCTGTCCAGCTCGTCCTCGTTCTCCGGCAGCGTCACCGTCTTCCCGATGATCACGTCCTCCCCGGACACGCGGACGCCGGGCGCGATCAGCCCGTCGTCGTCCAGCTTGTCGTAGATGGCGTGCCTCATCCCTGTCAACAGGTTCTGTTAGAGCTAGGATCGGGTTTGGACCGAGCCGTTCGGGATCCAGCGCTCACCCTGACACGTCTCGCGGGTCGGCTTCTCGAAGATTTCCTCCTGGTCGAAGCCCTTCTTGGACTCCTGCTCCTTGTAGGACCGGTAGAAAACGGACCTGCAGGGAAATGCAGGTCCTTTTAGAGGAGGGAAACGGACCGGGCCTCAGAGGTTCTGGTCGCCCCTCACCTGAAGAAGCCGCGGTCCACAGCCGAGCGGTTCATGATGACCGAGTCCTCCTGGTTGTAGCCCGTGTAGGAGGCGATGGCCACGATGGAGTTGATTCCTAAAGATGGACGACAGAAGCCAAATATTCCAGGTTTCAGGAAAAACAACTTTCCTTCTAGAGAAGAAATGATTGATCGGATCAATAATAGCCCGATCAGCCCTCAGAGAGGACTGAACTTTCCATGTTTTAGCTGCAGATGCATCGTTTGCTACAAATAATCAGGCATTCACTAAAGTAATTATTGACTTGGCTAATAAAATTTTGATTTTCTTATTTAAAAATGAAGTAAATTATTTATTTGCATGTATTCATGAATTTCTAATGTCGTATAAAAAAGCCTCAGTGGTGCAATGAAAAATCTGGAGAAATTTTAAATTCTTTAAATCCGATTAGTCGCCAGGATCGTGGGTTAGCTGCCATGGTAACGGGTCAAGACTCTCAGGCCTGCGGCGAGCGGCAGCGTCACCTGCTGGCAGCTCCCGGAAGCGCAGGTACTCCATGGAGCGCGTGGTGACCAGCGGCTTCTGGGGGTAGTACAGCACGTGGGCCAGCGTGTCCATCCTCACGTGGAAGTTGGTGATGTAGACGCCCATGGCCTGCTTCCCCATGGCGGACTGGTACGTGTTCCTGGGAGACTGGGCGTGGATCGGACCGCACAGGGAAACGGGTCAGAACATTGAGAACCTGCCCGGTTCTGGACGGACCGCCGGCCGGTACCTGGTTGTGGTCGGGGAACGGGATGATGGAGGCGCAGACTCCCAGGATCATGGACGGGTGGATCTCACAGTGGGTGTAGGTGGAGCAGTAGGCCACGCCCTTCTCCTGGAGGTCATCAGGGGTCATGGCGAGCATGACGGTTTCCTCCTCCAGGGTATCGATGTACTCCACCACGCCGCTCGCCACCAGGTCCTGCCAGCTGAGCGCCAGGAGGAACATCAGAGTCCAGCAGCACCGCACAGCGCCAGTTAGCCGCCGAGGCTAGCCCGTTAGCCTGGGCAGGTGTGTCTGGCTCACCTGTAGTTGTTGTACTCCCGCTCCTTCAGCTGGTCGATGTGCCGTCTCTTCAGCAGCAGCTTCTGCTTCTCCACGATCAGCAGCGGTCGGCAAATCCGCCCGGCGTCCGTGTAAATACGGATCTCCCGCTCCCGGATGTCTCGGATCATCGACACCTGGAAGAATCGCACCGTTAGGAAGGCTCAGCTTGTCCCCAGGTGTCCGAGGTGAAAGGAGGGCGGGGCTTACCTCTGACACGATGATGTCCATCTGCCTGCGGAGCTTCCTCAGCGTGTTCATCAGCTGCTCCGGGTCTTTGTGAATCCCCACCCAGCAGCCGTTCACAAAGATCTTCGTAGCGCTGAAATGGGAAAACACGCATGAAGACACGGATCAGGAAGACGGCGGGAAAGCCGGATCTCCGGGCAAAGCGAGGCAACTGACTCGGCAATGGCAGCCGGGGAAATCTCCTCCAGGTTCTCCATGCTCCACTCCTCCAGGAACTCCAGGATGGGGGATGGCTGAGAGCCAACAGAGATGTAGGCCATGAGGGCCAGATTCTTCACCAGACCCACAGCGTGGCCCTGCAAACCAGGCACAAACCAGTCAGAAACCAGTCAGGAAACCAGTCAGAAACCAGCCAGGAAACCAGTCAGAAACCAGTCAGGAAACCAGTCAGAAACCAGTCAGGAAACCAGTCAGGAAACCAGTCAGACGGATGAAGTACACTAGGGAACCTGGTCGGTTCTGTCTTGGTCAAACCCTGTGCAACTTGTCGATCCGGTCCATTTCTAACGGGTCGATCTGGTTCTCTCCGGTCCAGTTCTAACGGGTCGATCTGGTTCTGTCCGGTCCAGCTGTAACGGGTCGATCTGGTTCTTTCCGGTCCAGTTGTAACGGGTCGATCTGGTTCTGTCCGGTCCAGTTCTAACGGGTCGATCTGGTTCTGTCCGGTCCAGTTCTAACGGGTCGATCTGGTTCTGTCCGGTTCTGTCTGGTCCAGTTGTAACGGGTCGATCTGGTTCTGTCCGGTCCAGTTGTAACGGGTCGATCTGGTTCTGTCCGGTCCAGTTNGGTTCTGTCCGGTCCGGTTCCTACCTCGGGCGTCTCGGCGGGGCACACCATGCCCCACAGCGTGTTGTGCAGCTGCCTCGGTTTGGCCAGCTTGCCGTCGCGGCCGATGGGGGAGTTGACCCGGCGCAGGTGGGACAGCGTGGAGGCGAAGGTGAGCCGGTTCAGCACCTAGAAGGCGGAGGCGGTTACCATGGAGATGGACAACAGGCGCGCGGCCGGGCGGCGCCTACCTGGGACACGCCGGCGCGGGCCTGGTGGGCCTTCTTGACGTCGCCCCAGTTGCCGGTGGCCAGAGAGTACTTGAGTCCGTCGGAGATGATCCGCGTCTTGATGGCCAGCTCCAGGTTGAAGTCCTTCCCTCGGTCGATGAACTTCTGGGCGTAGATCCGGATCTCCTTCAGGAGGTTCTTGAACATCCTGGACAGACGGGAACCAGAGTTACCCTGAGGAGGAGGAGGGACGGCCAGGTGAGGAGCCGGGCGAGAAGCCGCACCCCCTGAACAGGAAGGCCAGCAGCGGTCCGGCCAGGTCCAGCCTCTTGTTGCCATAGTGATCCCTATCGTCCAGCTCCCGCCGGCCCAAAGCTGCGAGGAGCAGCCGGTGGACCATGTACCTGAAACAGCAAACACGGATCAGAACCAGGCCTCACACACCGGTCAGGGTGTGGCTCCGCTGTGGACTCACCCCAGGAAGTAGGCCTTCTTGGTCTCGCAGAAGTCGCTGACGCCGACATGCGGCAGCATCTCCTTCTGCAGGACTTCCTTGGCGTACTTGATGCGCCGCTCCTTAGTCACGCCGGGCTTGGCGCCTCTGGACCCGATGAAGTTCAGTGCCACGTTCTGCTCCTGGATCACGAACGCCTCGTCCAGCGACGGCTTCACCTGCAGGCGCAGCGGGCGGGGCTGAGACGCTCTGGTCACCACGGTAACAGAGCGGCGGGCCGGCAGCGATCTTACCATCTCCATCATCTCCGGGTCGTCGAAGTCGTAGATGATGTGCTCCAGGATGTCTCTGTCGGACACGAAGCCCAACGCCCGGAACACGATGATGATGGGCACTTCCTGTCTGATGTAGGGCAGCGTGGACACGATGCGCTGCCCGATGGCGCTCTTCTTCACCCCCTGAGGCAGACGAAGCGTCCATGAGAGCGCCGCCTGCGGGCCGCAGGGCCCGTGCAGAGGCGGGACTCACCTGTCCTCCACGGGCCATCATGCTGACCCAGATGGTGCTGGTGGGCCGGGACGAGTTCTCCAGGCAGGACCGGCACTCGCCTGTGTACGCGTACTTCGAGTCCTTCTTGGCGAAGACGTAGACGGTGTTGGTTGCCATTTTCTCCTGCGCGATCAGCACCTGGAACCGCCCACAGATCAGGTTCCAGTCGGGAACCGGGGAGGGGAAGTGATGTCACGGCCTACCTTCTCGGAGCCGTTGATGATGAAGTAGCCGCCCGGGTCCAGCGGACACTCGTTGAGCTCGCACAGGTCGCGGTCGGTCAGGCCGCTCAGCAGGCAGTAGGTGGAGCGGAGCATGATGGGAATTTTACCGATGAATGTCTTCTGATGCTGCGTCTGCAGCTGCTCCTCCCCCTCCTTGATGATCGTCTTAGTGATGTCAACGTACAGCGGCGCCGAGTACCTGAGGAGACGGGTCGGACGGGTCAGAACCGGGCTCTGGGTCAGGACCGGGTCGGAACCGGGCTCCGGGTCAGGACTGGGTCGGAACCGGGCTCCGGGTCAGGACCGGGTCAGGTGGACCTACGTCAGGTTCCGGAGCCGAGCCTCGTTGGGCATCATGGGGGACGGAGCGCCGTCCCGCTCCCAGTGGGTCGGCTTGGACAGGTAGATCTGCTCGAACTTCAGCAGGTAGCGCGGCTGAAACACAGGCAGTGATGTCATGATGATGTCACGGTGATGTCACCTGCTCCCGGTTCTGGACTCACCGGCTCCTCCACCTCCCCTGAGGTGTGCTGCGCCTCGGCCTGCAGGTCGATGGGCGGAGCGTCCTCCACGATCCGCTGGACCGACATCTGGATGAACTCATCGAACGAGTCCAGCTGCTGCCGCACCAGGCCCTTCTCGTCAAAATAAGAGCTGAAGAGGAGGCATTTCAGAATAAGAGCTGGGAGATTTAATCTCAATCTCTAAGTGGGTTAGCCAGAAACATCTTCCACATCAGTTATTGATCCATGATCGATCAACATCACTCATGATCAGTGAACACAGCAACAGTCACATGACCTCAGGTGAACTCACCTGATGACGATCCAACAGGCTTCCTGCCACAGATCAGGAGTGATTTCATCATCATCTTCATCGTACTGATTATCTGTCAAAACAAGCAATACATGTGATCAATGATCAATACCTGCAGCCTGGGATCAGTACAGGTCAGTTGTCATGGTAACGTCTGTGTTCTTCAGCACAGAGCTCAACATACTTAAACCTACAAATAGATTTAATTATGTTTATAATTTCCAAAACTATAAACGGAAAATCATCATAACAGAAATAAAAACTGGAAAAGATTCATCACTTGATGACCAAGTTCCTAAGATAAATGGAATGTGCAATAATATTCTAATTTACTGGATGGTAGTAATTCTGTTTTTGGGTCAGGCTGCTGCTCTGTCCAGAACCGGAACCACAGGTTCTAACCAGGTCAGAACCTGCAGAAGATCAGTTAGCTCAGAGTTTACAACCCTGACCTCAAAGTGTATGAATATGTATGAAAACAGAGTAATAACAATTTACTACACATTTTTATTTTCAGCAGAAGTTCTATCGTGACCCAAACCGCCATGGTCAGTCCTGGGTTCGGGTTCAGTCACCCGAACCGAGCCGCACCGTCCCTGTTAGCTCCTCAGTTAGCTTTAGCTTCTGTTAGCGGTTTTAAAGCCACAGATCAGAACGAGCTCGAGCTGTCCGAGCACACTGAGCATGCGCGTGTAACCGGTATTATTGAGCAGGTTGTCGGAAATTGGTGATCAGCTCCTGATCAGGTCATTTGTTCTGAGCAGTGAAGCTAGAACTAGCATTAGCTAGCATTCCGTTAGCAAATCGATAAGATTTGTAATCACTTCCTGTTCCCTCTCTCCTCACTTCCTGCTTACCTTCGTCCTGGTCGTACATGTTTCAGGTCCAGCTCAGATTAAACCGCGAGAGCTCCGAACCATGAACCGAACCTGAAACGCGGACCCAAACAGACGCTACAAGCACGTCGGCTGGCGGCTGCTGCTACTTCTTCTTCTTGTGTCCAAACAGATGCATTTCCGCCAGCTTCATAGAGGGGTCTATAAGCGTCGATGGCGCCACCTGGAGTTCAGACGGCGTAGTGCATGAAGATCTGTCTCTATTGATTCTTTCAGTATCAATTTGATTGATTGTCTGTGTGCATATTATCCTAGTATTTACTATAATAATCATTCCAGCTTTATCAAGAAATAACAATTAATTTTTGTTTCATCATCTCAAATGTTCAGTTTATTTATGTCAGAAGATATTTCATCCAACAAATGCTTCAGATCCAGACCTGAGGAGGTAAAAACCCCAAATCAGCAGAAAGTTTCAGTTTGAGTATTGTGGAAAAGTTCTATGTATGTTTGATATCCGAACACAGACCTCTGGGGAATGCCTGAGGAGAAAAAGATTAACTTCATAAACTGATGCTATTTATCAAATAAATTCAGATTTAATTAAAATCTCTACTTATACATTTATATCATGATCCACTGAATGTATTTTATTATCCTAACCACTCGTTATTTCCTGATGAATTCTTAGTTTGGTTGTCCAGAAACGCCTGCAGGGCTGATCTGAACCACAGTAGAATAGGTTTTACTTTGAAATAATGAAACATATTTGACCTTTTATCTAATATTGTATCAATATTACAACAACCCAAAGATTTCTGGTTTTTACTTTTTACCTCTGACCATGAAAAAATAATTGAATGAAGAGTTGTGAAGCGAGAGGCTCCCAGGTTTCCCTCTGGTCCCTGAGGACCAGCAGCTTTAAATCTGTTTGGTTTCATGTTTTTTTTGCTGTTGAAAACCCAAAGAAGAAAAACTGATTCCTGTTTTTAAATCCTTCTGCTGAGTTTCTGACCTGCTTTCAGCCAGACTTGTTTTTCTGTCCCTCAATCTTGGGACATTTTTGGCTCTGTCAGCGATATTTCACCGCAGACAGAATGTTGATCCGCAGATTAAGTCCTGAACAAAAGGCCGCAGCGGCCGTCACAACAACACCGAACTCGTAAAAGGCCGAAGCAGCCGGACCTGCGCACAGAAAAACCGGCAGCCAATCAGACACAGCTGTTATTTCAGGATAAAATTCATCCAGGATGTTTCTGAGGACCCTGGTGCTCGTCTTTCTGACGCTTCTCCTCTGCGCAGGTAAAACCAGGAGCAGGAACATTTGACTCAAATCCTTATTTAAGCTGTTTAATTGAATTAAATTAAATCATTTTAATTATAAAACTGTTAAATTTAATTAAAAGCCATTAAATATATTTTCCAGGTGCTGAAGACAAATCCAGGCTCCACAGGAGGGTAAGAAACATCATCATGTTGGAAAATGTAAATCCTTTATAGATTACAGGAAGAAATGTGAAACAGTTTCATCATCATGTAGCGTTCTGCAGAAGCTTTCAGCCTGCCGCCCAATCAGAGCAAACTGCATGTTTACACACATTATTACTATGGACATATTCCCCTCTTTCTCACATTACATTACAATAAACTTATCAGAGTTATTTCTGTTTGTTAAATTTCATAATAATCAGAGAAACAAGAGAATTTTTCAGGAATTATTTCAATCAGTTTCTTAAAATTCTCTGGTTTCATTTCCTAGTTTTTGGTAGCGTTTCCTTTAAAGCGACTGCTTTGGGTTTAAAGCCATGATGCTCATCATGTCCAAACTTTAGCTCTACTGTCATCAGAACGTCTCCAAAGGTCCAGATGGTTCTGCCTGAGAACATTTAAAATCTGTAGAAATGATTTTCAGTCCATGTTGGTCCACGACGCCATTAACATTCTGGAAAAATCTACCGTTAGCTTCTGCTAATTCTTAGGGGTTAGCATTAGCATTCACTAATTATTGTATGTGTTTAGCAGTTAGTGGTTAGCATTAGCNCATGACCATAGTTAGGATTCTTGTTTAGCTAATTAGTAGTTAGTAAGTCTAACTTTTTGGTTAGTTGTGCCCTTCTCTGACAATAACTATAATGGCTATAATTGATATATTCTCCATTTAAATAACGGTGGCCATTTTGAAAAATGGCCACCAGAAAAAAGAAACATAGAAGCAATAAAATATTTATGATTTCTATGGTTCAAAATATGCAGGTTGTGACACTTTTATCTAATCAGTGAGTTTAGTGCAAAAATTAGTCTTCGTTGAGAACCATGGCAGCCATCTTTAAAAATAACAAAGATATCAGTAAATATGATTTCTATGGATCTAATTATGTATGATTTGACACCAAAAGTATTTATCTGTGATAAATATTGTCAAAGTTAGGTTCTGTATGTGCATGTGACATATTTTCTTGAAATACTCATTTATAAGCTGCACAATAAAATTTAATTGAATCTAATTCACAAAGTGAAAGAAACATAGAGCAGAAAATCATCTGCTTAGCACTGATAGCTTTCTATCTGCTCTGCTGTAACGGGTCAGAACCAGAACCCTGAGGTTAGATAAAGCCTGATGCACCTGGAGGCGAGCTGGGGCCCGGTCAGAACAGACAGAACCAGTTTCTGAATCAGTTTGCAGGTCATTAGTGACCTTGACTTTCTCTTAAATGACCTCTAAAAAAGTTGTGCCGCAGGTTTCTGACCAGACACAGAATTACTGATCTGCAGCTGGAACAGAACTTCACCAAGACAATCAACCATCAGAGTAAATACCCTGGACCTTCTGGCCTCCAGAACCAGAACCTCTCCTGAGTTTGGCTCCTGATGCTGTGATGTTTTTTACCTTGTTCCGTTCTGCAGCCCTCTTGTGTTGGGATGAGCGTCACTCAGGCGTGTCCGCTGAACTACTCTCCGGTGTGTGGCAGCGACGGCGTCTCTTACCCCAACGAATGCTCGCTGTGCGTCCAGCGACTGTGAGTTCAGGAACGTTCTGTGGATCCAACTCACAGGAA